>WEIV01025282.1:53033-73993 GCA_013390005.1 Calyptomena viridis | reverse complement strand
CGTAGCGGAGCCCCCGGGCCGGGGGTCGCCCCTCGGACCCGACGGGACGGGACCGGGACGGGACCGGGGGGTGACAGCGGCCCCGGCGGCCCCAGGGACAGCGCAGGGGGCGCGGGGAACGTGTGTCCCCCTCGCCGCGGAGATGGGTGCAGAAATCCTGTCCGTGAGGAGCCGCGGCCCACGCTGGCGCTTTGCCAGGTGACGGCTGTTGGTGTTTATTTTTGAAATAATGCGCTAAATTCGATGTTTTACTGATATAATAATAAAAGCCCGTTGCTGTGACATCCTGGGCTTGACCTGAAGCACGAGGCTTAACTTCACACAGGCCCTGCTATGCAAGCTTGAGAGCCTCAAAAAAACCCTGATAATAGAGATATGCAGAGACCTCAAAACATGTTCAGTGCTTTAAACCTGGCAGCTGGTTTTGTAAAGCCTGTGCCTTGGATTGACTGTTAAATTACATCTTCTCCATGTCCTGGGACCTCACACAGCTCATCCACAGAGCCCAAAGCCCTCGGGTCAAACTTTGGAGAGGTTTAGATTAGCTCAAATCTTGTGGAATTGCCTTCAAATGCACTTTGGGTTCTTTTCAGCCGTTTTTTTCCTCAGAACTCAGATTTTTCCAGTCTGCAGCAGCTGACTCCACATACATTACAGAAGGCTGGAGCTGGGATTTCAGAGAGCAGAGGGAAACATTGAAATGGCAAAATTGGGTTTTGAATGAAGACTCAGAATACAAAGGCCGAGGAGTCCGTGGCTGCCAAGGGAATGTCCCCATGCACAGCTCTCTCCTTCCTCCCCTCCAGCTGGGACAGCAGAGGAAACCAAAACATGCTCCCATTTTCCTGATGACTATTATTTCCTGTATTATGACAATAACTACAGCCATCCTGCTGACAACTCCTGTCCCCACGGATAGGCCAGGCCTGGTTTCTGTGGGATGACATCCCTTGTTCTTCATCCTGCCCCACTTCTAGGCACAGGCTTCCAGCAAAGCCAACAAGATTGGATCAGCGTGCTGTAAACAGATCTAATTGGTTTTTCCCCTGATGTTTGACGACTTTTAAGATGCCTATGGCTCTCAGAAGAGGCAAGTAGAATTTGTTACCCCAGGTGGTGGTAACATTCAGCACCTGGACACACAGATCTAACAGCACGTCACTGTACAGTTGTTTTTCTGCTGAGCCACTGTCCCTCTTCACTGTGCATAGTGCTGCACCTCTTCCACCATCCTTGTAGGAAAGGGCACACCAGCCCACCCTGCAGACCTCAAAGTCCTCCTTCACCACCTCCAGCATTGTAGGGTGCTGCAGAGTGGCTCCTGACTGCACCTCATTTTCAAGTGTCAGGTACAAGAGACCCCAAATCCACACAGCTGGAACTGCAGTCATTTCAGCCAGGCAGCCAACACGTGTGAAAACAGTCCTTTTTCATTTGGAGGCTTTAATCTTCATGAAACCTGCTCGTGGTTTGGGGCTCTGTGATGAGTTGACAATACAGAAGGTTCACTTGCCCTTCAAAATAAATATTGACTGAATAAAGTCTCAGTCACTTCTATTCGTTATATTAATTTTTTTAAAATGCCTCTACCCTGTGTAAGATCCCCAGGCATCTCTCAAGACTGAGGTAAAATACCCAGTGCAAAAAGCAAGTCCCAGCATTGGGGATTTCTGGGGACTCTGCAGAACTGAACAATTTCCAAGGAACTTTGGCATCTCTGTACAGTACAGGGAAATGACTCATTTCCAGCTAAAGCAGATAAAAGCCCTGCGTGCAGAGCTGCAGATGCAGTGCTGAGCCTCCCCCCGGGCTCTGTACCTGCAGTGCAGGGGTGTCAGACCCAGCCCCGGGCACACCGACTCCACCCGGGATTCTTCTGGGCAGCGGGAGCACAGCGGGAGCCGCTCCCCGGGGACAGAGGCTGAGGATGTTCTTTATTCCAGCTCGGCTGCACTGCTGCAATCCCGGTGACCTTCACAGGGATCAGAGGGAACTGAGCCTGGAAGCTCGTAGTGAAAAAGCTGATCAGTGGCTGCCTGGTGCTCCTGCCGCGTGAGCCTGGAGTGACTCCAGAGCGCTCCCAGGTCTGTCCCACTGCACAGAGGAACCTCGGGCCGACTAACACAGCCAGTCCCAACCCCACATTTCAGCTGCTAAATTCCCGGGACACCAGGGTTAACCAGCCGAGCCCTGGCGGTGTGGTCAGCAGAGCTGCCGCCCTGCGCGTTGTCTCCCCGATCCCCGCTTCTCCTGCGCTGCTCGGGAAATGCACCCGAATCGCCAGGAAGAGGCACATTAATGCAGCTGCATCCCTCTTCATCAAACTTTCCAGACAGCTCAGCACTTTCTAAATAAAAACACGCGCTTGGAAAGGTTTCCTGCGGTCCCCGGAAGGCGAGGGCAACACTGGCCTCTTCTGGAGAGCCGGAGGAGCGGCAGCGAGGTACAGCGGGGGTGGCACAGCCCCCCCGGGACACTGCTCTGTCCAGGGCAGCCAAGCGGTAGTCACCGTGTCCGCAGTTCAGCGCATGTTAAAGGAGTCTTATCAGCCGCTTGTTTCGATCTTGATAAGGTTGTTGGGAGAGCAGTTTTTTACACAGACAGACAGTGGTAGGACAAGGGATATCGGTTTTAGACTAAAAGGGAAGATTTAGATTAGATGTAAGAAATTCTTCCCTGTGAAGGTGGGGAGGCCCTGGCAGATGTTGCCCAGAGAAGCTGTGGCTGCTCCATCCCTGGAAGTGTCCAAGGCCAGGTTGGAGCACCCTGGGATAGTGGGAGGTGTCTCTGCCCATGGCAGGGGGGTGAACAGGACAAGCTCTAAGGTCCCTTCCAACTTAAAACTATTCCATGATTCTATTATTCTGTGTCCTCTTAAACACACACATTTACTGCAAAAAAAAAGTCAACCTTCTCACCAGCTAAAGAGTAGAGCCACTGTTCTATCATCTTTCTGCCCACGATTTCCTGGAATCCCAGGATTTCTTTCCAAAACATTACTTCCCCAAACATTACTAGTATGACCAGAAAAACCACTTTCTTCATCACCCCCAAGGAAAGGTCAGTTCTCAAGCATGATATCATGGAGACAGGAATTTGGCTGGGTTCAGAGTTGTGCAGAACGAAAAGACTCCAAAACTCACATGTGTATTTTACCTGTTTAAAAACTGAAAGTTTCCACCCCTTTGGTGCCCTGTTTGCCCTTGTAGGGCACACTTACTGCCTCCAGCAGTGGCTGTGCTTCCTGCAGCTGGAAGCCAACATCTTCCATCCATGGTAATGGCACTCCTGCCTATAAATATGTATACAGCAGGCACACAAGGAAATAATGGAGCTGGTTGAGCTCTGCTGGCTCATGCCTGTGGGATGCAGTAGCCTGAACTGACTCTGGGTACATCCCCAGGAGGTCCAAAAGAACCATATTTCCCAAGAAGCATCACTTTGAACCACAGCTCCACATGTTTCTTCAAAGCAATTGCTGTTGCACTTAGGCAATTGTGCAGGTTGGGTTCTCCCTCAGAAGGGATTTATCAGATGTGTGTTTCAAGTATTGGGGTCCTGAGTGGACCCTCAGGCTCCCCTTGCCCCAGTCACTTGGGCCTCTGCCCACACTCCCTGCTCACCAACCATGGCCTTTGTTTAAATGCAGGGCCAGGAGAGTCCCTCCCTTTTTTTAAGGCAACTGCAGGGTGGTCCTGGCTGTGGCTCTGAGATGAGCTCAGTTGGTTGGAGCATGGTGCTAATAATGCCAAGGTTGTGGGTTTGATCCCTGTGTGGGAAGTGACTGCACTTGATGGTGCTGTGGATCCTTCCAGCTGAGTGGTCTGTGAATTTTGACTTTGCTGGGCAAGCTCTGCACCCAAGCTGTGAGTTGCCCTGTTTCTCAGTGTTTCTGCCTTGGTTTCCTGGACAGACTCTGGCCTTGCTGCCTGGCTCTGCCTCCTCATCCCTGCGTGGTTCATGAAGCTGCTGCCTGCCCTGTCTTTAGGCATGACAGGACTGGATCCTATGCACAGGCTTAGCTGGCAGCATCCTGTGCTCCTGCTTTGTGTTCTCCTGTGCAGCAGCCCTGCTCATGGTTTTTAGCACTAGATCCATTGTGTTAAGATTATGAAGTCCCAGAATGGTCTGAGTTGGAAGGGACCTTAAATATGATCTAGTTCCAACCCATCCCCACAGGCAGGGACACCCCCCAGACCAGGTTGCTCCAAGCCCTGTGCTTAAGAAGTTTGCCTTGCTCCAAGCACTGCCTCAGCCAGTGTTTCTATCCCATTTCCCTGAAGGAATGACTCTGTGTGTGTGCCTTAGAAGTCGTCCTGAGCTGGGCAGTTGTAGCTCAGTTTCCATCCCCTAGGGCTGGGCTATAGCTAAATTACAGAGCAGCTAAGTAAGATAAAACTACATCGAGGCACATATTAATTAAGGAGAAACAAGTGAAAGCTACTCATTTCCTCTTCAGAACTGTATGTATGCTAATTAAAGTAAACATTCATTAAGCCCATTAAATTAAATTTCAGTTTGATAAGCACCTAAGGCTGCTGGAGGCAGTGGTGTAGCAGGTCATAGCCTGCAGCTCTGGGGAAGGACCACAACTAATACACAGCTTCCACAAGGCTCTGGGAGTTCCCCTGACTGAGCATCTCCAGAGAGCTGCCAAATGCCCTCAGGCCTGGGGCTTAAATGATATGGGTTAGTCTTGATAGAGGGGATGTTGAAGATGCATTACAGTTAGTACAAATATAATCATTTTAAGTGCAATTGGAGTGGTCTAGCCTGTCTCTTGCCCTGGATGTAAACAGGCCATACCACAACAAGCAGTGTAATTCATAAAATCATGGAATGCTTTGAGTTGGAAGAGATGTTAAAGATCATGTCACTCCATCCTTGCCATGGGCATCCCAGAGTGCCCATCCAGAGTGCCAGTGCCACCATCCCAGAGTGCTCCAACCTGGCCTTGGACACTTCCAGGAATGGGGCAGCCACAGCTTCTCTGGGCAACCTGTGCCAGGGCTCACCAACCTCACAGGAAGGGATTTCTTCACAATATCCCATCTAACCCTGGCAGTGGGAAGCCATTCCCCTTGTCCTGTCACTTCAGGCCCTTGTCCCAAGTCCCTCTCCAGCTCTTGCAGCCCCTTCAGGCTCTGGAAGGGACTCTAAGGTCTCCCTGGAGCCTTCCCTTCTCCAGGCTGAACAACTCCAGCCCAGCCTGTCTCCATAAGGGAGCCCTCCAGCCCTCCCACTGACTAATGGGAATGGCTTACCAGGCAGCCCTAGATCCTGGGAAGATTCCTGTGTGCCTTTTGCCACAGCCTCACACTGTGCCGGGGTGTTACAGCAGCCCTCATTTCCCCAGTTCACTTTGAGCAGTGGAGGGTGAGACAGAACAAGCACCCAAAACAAAGAACAACTTGTTTGACTCCAAGGGGCTCCCTTGGAGGTCGAAGTGTCACCCCCCAAATCATCCTCACAACCCCACTCTGGGTGTCTGTGACTCCCATCCCACTTTGGATGGATTTATGGAAACAGGCAGCCCAGGAAGCTGCCAGACCACCGGTGGCCCAGGACTGTTTGCTTTCCCTGCTGTTTAAAGCTTCAGGGAATAAAAGAAAACAGCAGACTGGGCTCGTGGCCAAGTGCAGCCTTGAGTTTGTGTGTGGGAGAACAGCAGAGAGCGTGGGCACCTCTGTGGCAGTGTCAGCACAGCATATGCTGGGGGACAGCACGGGCACAGCCCCGAGCAGCAGCACCCGCGGCGCTGGGGGAGCTGTCAGGGAGAGGAGCTGGGAGAGCAGAGGGATCCCCCCTGTGGGCCTGCCTGCAGAGCAGCCCTGCCTTAGAAACGCTGCCATCAAACACACTTGAAACAGGAGTCTGACTCCTGGCTGTCTCCCAGTGCCCCCTTTACACTGTCGAGGCACATGGGCCACCATGTCCAAGTGGTCTCTTGTTTTAGAGGCACTTTAGGTTTCAGGGATGTTCTCCAATCACTTCTGCTCCTGGTTCCTTGCTGGCCTTGTGGGACATGTCTGGTTATGGAATCTGCCCCGAGAGCCCCTGACTGGCATAGCAGTGCTGCTGTGCTGTTCTTAGGGCTCCAAATCTGCCTGGATTGCTGACAGGGCAGTGCTGCACATTCCCCTGGTAATACTGACTGTGAAAGCAGTGTTTCCAATGGTTATGGTAAGTAATGCAGAGCTAAGAACACCTCAATTTCTTACGTGAATTGGAATAGATCAGTCTTCCCACCTCAAATAAGCACTGTTTACCTATTTCTGGGAGTGTGTTTCATCTTCCTTCCTCTCTCTGTGTTAAAAAGGCTTCACTCCTATCACAGAACAAAAGCTTCAGGCTGGCTCTTCCTAAGATCTTCCCCAAAACACCTCTGCTTCTACCTCTGACTTGTGGAAATGGACCTTTCGCCTTACACAGTGCTGAACTGGAGGTGAGGAGACACCCTTGCTCTAGGGGTCAAAGTACCCTGCATCTCTGCAGTGAGCCCTAACACCTTTGGCTTATGATATTAATACACAGAATGTGAGAATTCTTTACCCTTTTACCACTACACAAAGTCAGTGCTTTAGAACAGCAAGGCTGGTTTTCAGCCTCCACCCCACCCTCGGGTACTGCTGCTATGGAGACTGAGCTGCAGCATCCAGCACAGCTCCCACGCCACTTGTGCAACCCTTAAATAACCCAATCTCCAGGGGCTGCTTGCAAACTGCTGGTGCTCAGGTATAAAAATGAGCATTTAAACCTCCTGAATACGCCTGCTTAATCCCCAAAGGCCCAAACTCTGGCCCTCACTTGGTGAATAACTTCATTAGTGCCAGGATTTGGAGCTCAGTGTATGAGGTGAGCCTGTTTATCTAAAGCTAAAGGCAGGTACTTGTTAATCAAAGGACAAACTGAAAATCTCTGCTTCCAGCAAAAGGCTCCTCTGCTCCCTAAGGTACAAATTTAAAAGGCCAGGTCCTTTGGGCTAAAACAAATATTGCCATTTCCCAGAGGCTCTGTTCTTATTGTGGGACTTTAAATAAATACCCCTTTCCTAATGGGCTGCTGCTTGAGCTCTATTTATTTACTTAATGCACGCTGCCCTGTATTTCTGTGACCTTTAATTTTTAGTAGATCTTTTGTAGATGGGAGATCAGCAGGATGGAGTGGGAATAGAGAGCAGGTGTGTAACAGTGAAATCTGGGGTTTTGAGAGCCTTATAACAGGGGTGGTTAAAATAGTCGTGGGACAAATATCTGTGAACAGAAAAGCAACATGCTCTGCCACTGCACTGAGAGGAACTATGGGCTTGTGCCTTGCTGTCCCTCTTCAGATGCAAGGACAGCAAAGCTATGCCAGACTGCTTCAGCTGGAGATACTGAAGGGTAACCACAGCCTTTCCATCCTGTCAGATGTGAAAACACACTGAAAGCTGAGCAGCCCCTGCACAAAGGGCTCCTGGAGAGACAAAGCTTTGTCACCTGAACCTTATGTAGGAAAATACAGCAACAACCCTTTGCCTTCCCGAAGGGAGCAGCTCCTGTACCAAGGTACAACAGGATTCCCTAAATGTCTTTTCCACCTTCCACCCACCTTCCAGAGGAGCTCAGCCAACTCTCAGCAGGCTCAGAAGCTTTTGTACTTTTGTCTTCCTTTCTGGTCCAAATAGTCGTGACTGTCTGAATCAGATGGCTCCGGAGCCAGCACCCATTCCCAGCCAAGATTGTGGGGAACTCTGGCTTCTGAATGGACTACACTTACGTGACTAATTCTGGGTGGCCCAAAAACATCCACACAAACACTTTGTATCTTCAAGTATTCCTCCTACTTGGAGCCTCTCCCAGGGGGAAAGAAAAGGTTAAATTATGCAAATGATGACTGGCAGTATTTCTGCAATATTTAAAGGATAAATCACTTGCAAAGAAAATTAATAACTCATGGTCCTAAATAATTACTGTTGCATATACCAGTGACTGCAGTGTCAGAGCCTTCCAGTCCTCTGGGCTGAAGAGACTGGGAAGCAAACAAGGATGAGGCTTTTGAAAACACACAGGCTAAAAATATCACAAGCAACATAAGATGGAGAAACACAGCAGTTCTGCTGGTGGATTAAAACAGGCCCAGAGCAGGGAATGCTGACGTGAGTGGAAGGGATGAGAATGGAAACTTTCTTAGATGTAGGAAAGAGAAGTTTCTCCTTAGCAACAGTTGGTAATATGTACTGTCCACACTGAGCCCTGGTTGGGGTCAGGTGCCAGAATTTGCAAGGAAAGAGGCTCTGCAGGGGTAAAGGAGAGGGCTGGAGGCTTGAAGCTGGTTTTTCTGTTACCCTGGTCCATGTCCCCCTGGATCAGCAGTAGGGACTGGTCTCCGTGGGGCAGTTTGGGGAGGCTGAGCTGCAGCAGGAGCTGTAATAAATAACCCTCCCGGGAGCACAGCCTGCCTGCATCCCAGCTGCTAAATTTAGGTCCCTTCCAGCAAAAGAGCATGTGCAGAGAGGCACAGGAATGAGACAGAGCTGTCGTATGAGCCGGAATAAAGAACCTCAGAGGGCTGATTTACCCATTTTAATAACCATACTTTTGACATCAGAGGAGACTAAAGTCCCTGAGGAAAACACTTGGAGACAAGATCTGTATTATTCAAGGCTACTTTCTCTCTGTCAGCCGCATGATCATGTCCATGGCTGACCCTGGCAGGGTCACATCGGGGTAAAACTGGAGTCCCTTTGCCTGAAGGGTTTTCATTTGAGGGCGGTGCCATTTATCAGGGCAAAATTAATAATCCTTATGCAAATCATTCTTGCAGAAATCATGGCTGTTTGTGACACAGAGTTCTTAGAGAAGGGGGAGCGATGCTGAGGACCCGGAGAAGTGCAGTGGGAGCAAAGGAGACACGATACAGGTAAGAAATGCCCACAAACGACACGGGGGAAGGACCATCACTTGCTGCCTTGCCCGTTCGCCCACACCGTCGTGCCCCTCGCCCCCCTCGGGTGTTCCCTGCTACAGACAGCACGGGGAGAGGATCAGAGGCTGCAGCCAGAGCCCCCTGTGTTCCCAGAGATGTTTACAGGGAACGCCGGGGAGCGTGGAAGCCATTCCAGCCATTCTCCATGTAACCCCAGAAGTGCTGCTCCTACGGGAAGTGAGGCTCCCTGCGGAAACTCTCCCTGCTCTGGTTCACAACCTGCTGTTTAGGGAAGGGCCGGGAGGGTGGATCGCCTTCCCGTCACTGCCGTGAGTCCCACCCCGCGCCAGGGCGGGGACTTTGCCACCCGGGGCAGCCAGCGCAGCTCTGCCCATCCCTGCAGGCACCCGCGTGGGACAAGGTGAGTGCCAGGGGAACGGGGGGTCCCCTCGGCTGGAGGTGCCCGGGAAGGCGCCCGGCGCTCCCGGTTTGCCGGGGAGGGAGAGCCCCGGGCTGGGCGGTGCCCGCGGGCCGCGGGGCTCAGCCCGGGCTCAGCAGGGACCGGGAGGCGGGTTGTGGGAAGGAGCAGGTGAGGGGACCCTACCCGGGCACAGGCGGCGCAGGTTTTGGTTCCCATTTCCGCCGTGCCCCGGCTGGCACGTCCTCCTGCCTGGATGCTGGAGCGCACAGGGCATAGCAACCCCCTGGTTGTGAAGCGGCCCGGGGTGGGCGACAGGATAAATGAGGAGCACAAGGCTATAAAATTGTATTTTTATTCCTTTTGCGGGCAGTGGCCCGGTAAAGGTCACGGTGTGGGAGGCCCTGGGATATTTCAGCTGGCTCGGGGCGCGGGGCAGGAGGGAGATCCTTTCCAGGGCTGCAGATTGGAATGGGATCTGTCACCCTGCGGGAGCCCCGGGCCCGCCCCGGGCACCCCTGGAGCACAGCCAGCTGCGCAGGCAGCAGCTGGATCCAGCGCTCCGGGAACAGCAGGAGTGACGGAGCTGTGGAAAAGCTGAGCCGGCGCAGGGTGTGGGTTGTGTTGGGTAACTGTGCACAGAATGGAGAACTTGTCAGACAAGTCCAGTGTTTTCCTCGTGCAGGAATGGGTCACAAAACACTGGGTTTCCACTCCAGATCCGAGGTGCGGGACTGGCAACACGCTGTGAGCTCAAATTTGGGATAAAACCCTGTGTTTATATCCTATTCACCTGTTGGGAGCTTTGCTTGCTGGTACCTGTGTGTGCTGTGAACAGTCAGGATTCAGAGCAAGCTGTTGATTCAGAGCAAGCCTAGGCTTGATTGTACCAGAACATGGGACAGTCTCAGCAGTTTTCTGATAAGTTTATTCTGGATTCAGCTTTTAGAGGATGTTAATATGGAATTTTAACTGCTTGATTAGCTGATAAAGCCTGGCAGGAAAAGATCATCCGTGGAAAACAACTGAGTAACGGAGGGATGCCTTGTGCACTTGCACTCTGTTATTAGTGTTTTGAGCCTGTTCTGAGCCAGGTTTACTGTACCAGGCCTTTAATGTGGGGTGAAGCAAATAACATCAGAACACCATGGCCCTGGCTGACCCTTGGCATGCACAGTTTAATTCTTCAAAACACGGGGTGAAGTGATGCTCCTATCCTGACAGGTTTTCCCTGATGAAGCTGCAGACAGGAATTGTTTCAAGCTGCTGAGCACTGACAAATCTGCTGAGCAATTCCTTTCTCTCTCTGCTACCCAAGGAGTGGCTTAGGAGAGTTTTATTCATCTCATTGTGCAGTTCCTGCTGATACCCTCAGCTCTGGAAGGGTCTCGGGGCAGGGGCCATTGCTGCAGGACCTGGCTGACCTGCTGCCCTCCCACCTGTAACTTCAGTACAGGCTCATTGCCACACACAAGTACACCAGGAACAAACCAGCACTTGCAGGCTGAGCAGGGGGCTTTGCACTGCTGCTTTTTGCAGTGCTCTGCTCTTTAGTTTCCCAGTGACATTCAGTGGATGAAGAAATCAGAATCTTGCAGTCAGTATTCAATGTGACATTTCTGCTGTAAATGCATTTTGGGAGAGCATTTACCCAAATCCAGTCCACACAGCCTCTCATGGTTTGCTTGCTTTCTGCCAGCTCACTTGCACTTAGAATTTCTCTGCCTCCCAACCCCTTTCCCTTGTTAATGACCTTTCTTTTGCCCTCTAATTGACTTGCTGAACCAGCCTGATATTGCTGCTTTGGTGTGCAAACCATCTGGAACATAAAGCTGCATCATAAAACCATCAGTGAAATCTGAAGCCTTTGTTTAGTGTTTGACTAAAGCAAATAAAACTGGCTTTGTACTTCCGTAAAATATTAGAGAAGAGCAAAGATGACTTTTCTGAGGCCTAGGTCATAATCTGACCACTGAAATTTATGATCAGATGAAAGAAAGCAAACTCAACATTAATAATTTCTTCCTGTTGCCTGATTGCACAGGGTGCAGTAAGGTAGAGATGACCTGGAGAGCACTTGGGAGTGCCTGTGAGTAACATCCCCAGCAAGTGTCACACAGTTAACTGGCCTGAAGAGCAGCCCAGTGCATTCCAGGTCTGTTGGAGTCATATGGGGCAGGAGCAAACACCCTCCTGCTCTTGCACAACTGTCTGGGCTCACAGAGAGCAGCTCTGAGGGTTAAGGACAGATGTCATCCACTGCTGGCACCTCTGCTTCTGCTCCAGAGCTTTGTGTGAGAGCTCACTCAGTCCTGGAGTAAAACCACATGTTTGGTGGGTGGACTTTACTTGCTGTCACTGTGTTCGCATCTTTTGAATTTATTTTTTATTTAATTCAACCCTACCGTGTGTCTGTATTGCTTTGAGTCAGCCTTTCCTAACTCCTCTCCTGGAATGACTTGAGTTGCAGGGAAGTGAACCTTGTCCTAGTATTTGACATCCTGTCAAAATAGGAAAATAATTTGGGTGTGTTCAAATACAGGCTCTATGCATGAGAAGAAAATTATGAGTAGAAATAATAACCCTGAACAGATGGCAAGCAAGCTTTGGGGTTTTCTGAGGGCTTTGTCAGGTAAAACTGCAGCCCTACAAGGAAGGACACACTGCACCAAACAGAGGAGATGTTGAATACAAAAGGTTTTATTAAAATATGAAGAGGGAAAGTAATTCTCCTCCCCAGTGCTGGAGTGAGGTTATCCCTTGTGTGCTCTTCTGCACCACGGTGTTGTCTCTGCCTCCCAGGCAGGACCCATGGAGGTTTTTAGGGCTCTGTGGGCACCTTCACCCTACTTCACCCTTGGCTCTCACCTGCCAAGGTCAAAGCCATGTGTTTTGAAGGACACAGGAATCAAGTCTCTTTCCTTTGCTCCCAGGACAGCACTGTCTGCTGCTCCTTGTAGCCTCAGCCAGGCTGTCACAAATGTGGCAATAGTAAGGAGTCATATTAAATTACCAGTGCTAATCACCTGCTTGTGCACCACATCCCTTCCAGCCTGGCCCTGGCCCTGTGCTGTCACAATCCAGCCTTTGCCCAGTGCAAAGCAGGGCTGGAAACACCAGGAAGCTGCTCTGGCCATTAACTTGCTTTTAGTCCTCAGAGAATTAGATCGTTAATTCATCAGCCCCATTAACCTGCAAGAGTAGGTGTATTCTATTAATTATTTGCTATAAAACTAACACTCCTGGTATTTTTTATTGCAGCTGTCTGAGTGCCTGGGGACACAGACAATAACAGATTGACCAAATCCAAGCACGATGGTGAGTGTGTGTGTTTGCTGTGCCAGGCTGTGCCAAGCTGTGCCAAGCTGTGCCAAGCCTCTGCTCCGACCAGATAAACGTGGCTCAGATAAGGAACAGCAGGAAGAACACTGTCCCTGTCTGTCCCTGCATAGGAGTGAATTTATCACCTCTGCTTCCTTGTGCTAGAGAATGACCCACACATATGGGCTTTTCCATTTGGGGAGTTAATGGAAAACCCATTGGATATCAATTAGTTCACAGAGCGTGAATTTCTCTAGATAAACTTCCTGGGCATATTATTCTTTCCAGATTGAATCCACTTGCACCCTGCTGCCATGGGCAGGGACACCTTCCACTAGACCAGGTTGCTCCCAGCCCCAGCCTGGCCTTGATTCCTTACAGGGATGGGGGAGCACCTCCCTGTCCCTGTTTCCCTGTCCTGACCCACATGGATGTTAAGTGGTGTTTTGCTGATGATTTCCATGGGTACATGGAGAGTTTTGTAGGAGACATTTCCCTCAGAAATGCCTGTTTGTGAATCATCATTTTGGGTAAAACACTGCACTTCCTGCTGTGTTATTTAAAAGAATGATGGTCCTTGGAGAAGTCAGGAGCAGGGAACAACTGGTTTCTTCTGTGATTTACATGGAAACTGCTGGGAAGAAGCTGGATGAACAGAGATGTCAGGTTGTGTGCCACTGTTTAACTGGAAACCAGATACTCCTTGGACATCCACTTAAGATATTTTCTCCTTTCAGCTGTCTCTCTAGAACAAAGCATTTATTTTTAGGATAGGATGGAATCCTGGTATAAAATCACTCATGTTTTGGGGGATGGACTTGCTGTCGCTTTTCAAACATCACAAAAGATGTTTGAATTATCTTTTGAATTTGTTTTTTTAAAAATTCAACTCTAAATGGGTATCTCTTTTGTGTCTGCCTTTCATAACTCCTCTCCTGTGGATTTAGGCAACAATCAAGGGTGTCTCAAGCTTCAGTGCTGAGCAAGAAGCACAGGCACTGAGGAAGGCCATGAAGGGATTTGGTAAGTTGGTCTTCCTCCCCTGTTAAACCCTCTTTTTATCCCTGAGGATTGGGAAGGTTTTGTCTGGTGGTTTGTTGGAGGGGAAGTCCAGCCCTTTGCATCACCCATTGCCCTGTGAGGGCACTGGAAGGAATTGAACAACTTGAACCCCACTGGAAATCCAAGTCTTGGCCATAAAAACATCCCTAGTGAGGCTCTTGCTTTGTCTCCCCTGTGGGGTGGTACTGCCTTGGGCTGAGGCACTTCTGCCCAGCTGAGAACCAGCTGTGGGGGGGTGTCAGTGTGGTTGTGGCACAGCCTGGACACGACCAGAGCACGTGGCTGCTTCTTGAACAAGCAGCTTGAGTGGTTTCCATTGGTTTCTTGCAGGCACAGATGAAGATGCCATCATTGAGACCCTGACCAAACTAAATGTTTCCCAACGGCAGCAGGTTCTGATCACCTATAAAAGCACTATTGGCAGGGTAGGTGTTCTTCAGAGACCAGTGGCTGTGGCTCTAACTGGGAAATGCAGACATTTTTGGGGTTGTGTCACTTGGGTGAAATGTGAACAACTTCCCAGTCTCCAGACAGTGTGATTAGCACAAGCTTTTGTTGGGCAAGTTCATTTTGGTCTTGTTCATTTCTGAGTAACTGTTCATCCCGGGAGGGCTGGGGAAGAAAAGTGATGAATGAGTTCTTCCTGTTCTCAAAGTTTTCCCTTCTCCCACCTCCTTTCCTCTCCTCTCTCTTCTAGGATTTGATTGATGACCTAAAGTCTGAACTCAGTGGGAATTTTGAAAGGGTGATTGTTGGTTTGATGACTCCCACCACCATGTATGACGTGCATGAACTGAGGAGGGCTCTAAAGGTTTGCAAATCTTTCGTGTTGCTCAAGTTACGGTCAATTCAGTATGATATGGCATAATTACACATGTATTGTTAATTTCTTTTTATTAACTGATATATAATGAACAAACAGTCGTGGTTGCCCATCAAAGCAGTTGTCATAATCTTGGCTGTGGCCTCTGCAATCCCCAGGGAGCAGGCACAGACGAAGGCTGCCTGATTGAAATCCTGGCTTCTCGCACCAACGCGGAGATTCGGCACATTAATGAGAACTACAAACTCCGTACGTGGGGCACAGGGCAATTCCACCCTCCCTGAAAAGCCACTCTTGTCTGTGCAGGGCATGGGAAGGGGAAGGAGAAGGGCCTGTCAGCCTCAAGGACTAGAATTTCAGCCAGAAATTGAGTCAGTGTAAATAGAGCAGGGTGGGTGGTGATGTCGGTCAGCTGGAGGTCTGTCCATGTGTGCATCTTTTGCCAGTTTTATGATGGCTGTGCTTCTTCATTTTGCCCTGTTTTGTACCACTAAATACAATGCACTGAGGCACCTCCAGTCCCGGGGTCAGTTTTGGGCTCCTCACCCCAAGAAAGAGGGGCTGGAGCATGTCCAGGGAAGGGAACGGAGCTGGGGAAGGGGCTGGAGCAGCTGAGGGAGCTGGGGGGGCTCAGCCTGGAGAAAAGGAGGCTCAGGGAGCACCTGAAATTCTCTCCAATTCCCTCTCAGGAGAGGGGAGCTGCAGAGGGTCAGACTCTGCTCCCAGGGAACAAGGGACAGGAGAAAGGGAAATGGCCTCAAGTTGCGCCAAGGGAGGTTCAGGTTGGATATTGGGGAAATTCCTTCCTTCATGGAAAGGGCTGTCCAGCCCTGGCACAGCTGCCCAGGGCAGTGCTGGAGTCCCCGTCCCTGTAGGGGTTTAAGAGCCCTGTGGCTGTGGCACTTGGGACATGGTCAGTGGTGGCCCTGGCAGTGCTGGGGGAGCAGCTGGGCTCACCCTTAGAGGGCTTTTCCAACCCCAGCCATTCCGTGGTTGGTGTACAGAGCCCTGGGCACAGCTGGATGCCCACCCAGCCCCCAGCTGGCAGGGCTGTGGGCACTGTGCTAACCTGTGTGTGTGCCCTGGCCAGAGTACGGCTCCACCCTGGAGGAGGACATTGTCTCTGACACCTCGTCCATGTTCCGCAGAGTCCTCGTGTCCCTCGCCACGGTGAGTCTGGGCTGGCAGTGGGGGATCTGCTGCTGGACATCCCCCTCAGGGATGAGGTGGCTCAGGCTGCCTGTTACTTCACTTCTCTTGCATTTCACCTCCCCTGTGTTTCACTCTGGCTGCTCCTCGCTCTGGGCATTAATGCCATGTGCTCTTTTTAAATGGCCCAATTAAAGTGAGCGGCTGCTCTTTTCAGAAGGAAGATCAAATCACATCTGAGCTGTATTTTGCTGTATTAGTACCCCACTGTTCAGTGTTAATTATGCATCTCCTGGTTTTGAATGTGGAGTTTGCTTCCATTAGATGCTCTGGTGAAATGAGTTTTTCATCCTTGATTGTCTGCAGGGTAACCGAGATGAGGGAACATTTGTGGATGAGGGCCTTGCACAACAAGATGCTCAGGTGTGTAGCAACCTGCTTCCTTGCAGTAATTGGGTTTGTACATGTGATCTGTGGTGAATCCCTGCTTTTTCTGGACCTCATTTTTTTTCAAGGTAGATGAGTAAGCCTGAGGCTGTGCTGGACAGCCCAGCCCTGGTGGAGACTAGACAGGATATTAGGAGAAATGGGGCTGTCCAGCCCTGGCACAGCTGCCCAGGGCAGTGCTGGAGTCCCCATCCCTGGGGGGATTTAGCAGACATGTGGATGTGGCACTTGGGGACATGGGGCAGTGGTGGCCCTGGCAGTGCTGGGGGATGGTTGGACCCGATGACCTCAGAGGGCTTTTCCAACCCAAATGATTCTATGGAGTAAAAATGTCTCTATGTACACGTGGTGTTCTCAATTAGCCTTACTTTGTCCATCCATGTCTTCAAGTCCCTGTATGAAGCTGGGGAGAAGAGATGGGGAACAGATGAGGTGCAGTTCATGTCCATCCTCTGCACACGGAACAGGTGCCACCTGCTAAGAGGTAGGACCTCTGGGATGGCCTGGAATTGTTTTCCTCTTTTGGGTACAATGCTGTTGTAGTAGCTTTGTACTTGTTCATGAAGTGATTGTGACCCCTTCCTGAAACAACAGGGCCAGTTTATTTTAGACCATTTTATTCTGTCCTGAGAGAAAAAGGGAGTTGAGAAAAACATCCCTACAACTTTCTCCAAGCTGTAAATTGGAGATAATGAAGTGAGTCCCATGGGACAGAGCTAAGCATGGAAACTGCCTTCATTAACTAGCAGTTCTGGAAAATCCTAGCAGCAGTGTTAGGGCAATTAGCAAGACAGATGATAATTAAAATGAATTATTTCTGAGGGGCAGCCCTGATTTAACTTACAATGTCACAACAATGGTGCAGTGTTCATACAGAATGTGAGGAGCTTGATCTTGCAAAGTGATCCTTGGTGGTTTCCACACTGTGTGCCCTGGAGCTGCTCACTGGCTCTTTTTATCCCTGGCTCTTCCTCCTAGTTTTTGATGTGTACAGAGGGATTGCTAATAAGGACATCACAGAGAGCATTAAATCCGAGATGTCAGGGGACCTCGAGGATGCTTTGTTAGCTGTGGGTGAGTTCCCTGCTTTTAAACTTTTTCTACAAACTCATTAAATAATTAAAGTTACTGTCTCTTGCCCTGGCTGTTTACACAGCTTCAGGAGGCAGATACTGTCTGTCTTTTTTGCAAGCCACAGTCTTTTAATCTTTGCAGATACAACCGGTGAGAAAGCTCTGTGCTTTATATTTCTCTCCCAAGGGATGCTTTGGTAGCTGACATTTGCTGTCAGGAAGCTTTAAAGCCTTAAAAATATTTTATTACTGCGCTCTGGGCATGGAGACATCACTTGACAGCAGGTCACTGACTCTGGATGTCTGCACTGTGCTTGCTGACTTGCATCTTTACAGAATAAACATCTGCACTGAGAAAGTGCTGGAAGGGTTTGGAAGACCTTCTCCTTCAGTGTTTATTGACCTTCATTCTCTTGTTCTTGTCTCCCTCACAGTAAAGTGCATGCGGAATAAACCTGCCTATTTTGCTGAAAGATTATACAAATCCATGAAGGTAAAGAGCTTTTGCTGGGCAATTGCTATTTTCCCCTCCTGCCTTTCCATGCTTGAGTCAGTAGTATGACAGCAGTCATAAGAGAAGAGAAACTCTGTGTTGACTGGGGGAAAACAAAAGAAGTCTCAGCTTTTCTATGGACCTCTTTCCCCTCAGGAAGCCCAGAGCTGGTAGTGGGTCACTCCATTAATGCAAAAATACCCTAATTAGGAACAGATCCCACAGAAGGCCGAGTGCTCAAACCTCTGTGTCTGTCACTGACCTGTGCAAAAGGCTTTGCAGCTGAAGCTGGTTGTGTTATTTCTCCAGGGCTTGGGGACAGATGACAGCACTCTGATCCGGGTGATGGTGTCCCGCTCAGAAATAGATATGCTGCACATCAGGAGGGAATTCCTGTCCATGTATGGGAAATCACTCCACTCCTTCATTAAGGTAAGCTTTGGGATGTTAGAAACACCTCTTGGGTGTTTCAGAAGAGGTGGAATTAAGGAGACTTTACATTTATGTACTAAAAACGTCCCTGAATGTTCTTGGTTATTAAATTGTGAAAGAAGAAACAAACCCTGCAACAAATTGCATGTGCTGGAAGGAAACCTGCCTTGTATGGAGCTGTAAAATTAATTGTTTCTTTCTTCTGCTCTCTCCAGGGAGATTGCTCAGGAGACTACAGGAAAGTTCTGCTCAGACTCTGTGGGGGGGAGGATTAAAGGAGGCCTGGAGGACTGTCTGGGTGATGGGAAGCAGCTGATCATAGGATCATTTAGGTCATCCAGCCCAATAATTATAAGGATTTCTTTCATTTAATTTTTTTCCAAATACTTTATTAATTGCTCTGATTATTGACTTAGGTTAGTTCATGCTCTGGTTAGATAATGGCCACGCTGGTTGACCCTTTCCATATGCTTTTATGCTTGGAACACCCATTTGCCTTCTGGGCTGTTAAAGCCCTTCTTAAACAGAATGCTGTAACCAAAGATATAAAAGTTAAATTGTTTCCTGACCAGCTGTTGCCTTCACAAGCAAAACATATCAACTGAAGCAAACCTGGATGCAGAGTGTGAATGGCTGTCCAGGGAAAAACTAACCTCATCAGTACAGGGAGGGTGCAGAAAACAGGCTTGCTTCTGGTTTTTGTGGTTATTAAAACACAAAGAACCCAAATATCTAAAATACAAGCACATTCACATCTTAACTTGCCCTCTGTTAGTGTGGAGCATTAACGGCCTGGCTGCACTGTGTATGTTGCCTGTAGATCTCTGTGTGGGGAAGATGTCACTGGTGACATCAGGAAAACCTCTTGCTGCCCTGCTTAGAGCAGCCCTGTGTGCTTGGTCTGTCTGCTTCACTCGTGGGAGTATAAATAATAATGGTTCTATTACAAACTCTCCCTCTGGATAAAGTGATGATGTTGGAATGGTGCCTTTTAAGGAATGCCCTGTCCCCAAAACCCCACCTCATCAGCCTGGTGCTGGGGCAGCTCCCCAGATCTGAGGCAGCTCTCTAGATCTCCCTGGGACACCTCCCCAGCTGTCCTGGGACACCTCCCCAGCTGTCCCCAGAGCTGTTGCCTGCAGCCCTGTGTCACACGATCATCAGGGGATCCCATGTTTGTTCCTGGGCCTCACCTGCACTTGCACACCAGCCTCTGGGAGAGACATTTCCCCCAGACCCTCCACTCCTGCCTGTTCACCTGAGCACTGTTTTCACTACAAAAATGGGGCTCTTGTTTGGCTTAGTGACTTGTTTTTTTACTGCTGGTGTATAACCCTGTTCTGAAGGATCAGCTGGAGAAGGCTACACCCAATTCCTTCACTCCTTTTCCTCTAAGACAGGCTGCTTCTGGCTGGAATAGGAGATGCCTCTGTGGCGTCCGATTAAATATTTTCTTTGTCGCTCTCTGGGCTGCCAGTGGAGACACATTCCTGACTTTTGCCGGTAGGGGAGGCAGAGTTTTGTCCCGTTCTCCGGAGTCCTCTGCTCGGGACGAGGAAATGCCGTTCCCAGCACTGCGGCTGCTGGAGGTGCCCAGGCAGGGGATGGGCTTCAGTGCCTCGTGTCATGTTGCTGAGTCTTGAAAAATGAATAAAGAATCTGTTTCTGTACTTTGTGTACGATTGTGTGTTCTGGGAGAGGAACTGGGGCAAGACCTTGTTTCACCCCAAACCCCTGAGCTCTGCAGGCGCCTCCTCTCCTCCTCAGGGCCCGACTGGGCAGGGAGAGGCTGCGGGGCAGTGGCGGGTGCCCGGGGCGCTGTCCCTGGGTGGGGATGGTTTGTAAACCCCCGCCGGGGGCAGGTTTGGGGGCAGCCCACACCCCCAGCTCGGGCTGTCGTGGTGCTGCTGCTCCCCCTGGTCCCCTGCTCTGGGCTGTGCTGGGGCTGTTCCTGAGCCCTCACCTGGGGGGGACCCCGTTGGCTGTGCCCCAAAAGAGCCCCCACTTGCCCCCCGTTCCTGCACACTCTGCCTTCTTTGCCCCAGTCCTCAGCAGTCAGAGTTCTCAGGTGTGAGCTGGGAGAAGGAAGGTCACTGCGGAGGCACTGGGACACCCCCAAGTCCATGGGATGCACCCGAGGGCACTGCGGGATAATTCTGCATGACCTTGGCCAAGGACGTCCCCTTATCCGTGCCGGGTTTATTTCCCATCATTTCAAACACTAAGAGGGACTTGAAACCCCTTTTTACGTGCTAAAGAAGGGACTTGAAGGTCCCTTCCGTGTGCACTGAGGGACCCACGTCCCCGGGGTGGTACCAGGGACACAAAGCTCTCCCTGCACGGGTCTCCAAACCCCTCTGCACTGGGGACTCCACACCCCTCCACGTCCTCCTGGTGCTGATTCAGCTGCACACGCTCTCGACCGTCCATGGAGCAGGGAAAGGCCCGTTCCCAGCGCAGGGAAAGGCCCGTTTGTGGAGCAGGGAAAGGCCCGTTTCTGGAGCAGGGAAAGGCCCGTTTCTGGAGCAGGGAAAGGCCCGTTTCTGGAGCAGGGAAAGGCCCGTTTCTGGAGCAGGGAAAGGCCCGTTTCTGGAGCAGGGAAAGGCCCGTTTCTGGAGCAGGGAAAGGCCCGTTTCTGGAGCAGGGAAAGGCCCGTTTCTGGAGCAGGGAAAGGCCCGTTTCTGGAGCAGGGAAAGGCCCATTTGTGGAGCAGGGAAAGGCCCGTTTCTGGAGCATGGAAAGGCCCATTTGTGGAGCAGGGAAAGGCCCGTCTGTGGAGCAGGGAAAGGCCCGTTTGTGGAGCAGGAAAAGGCCCGTTCCCGTCACCCCGCGAGT
>WEIV01025282.1:35141-52708 GCA_013390005.1 Calyptomena viridis | reverse complement strand
TACCCCGGGCCCGTCGTGCGGGAGGAGCGCGGCGCTGCCGGGGAGCGGTTCGGAGCTGAGGCCGCTCGCGGGGGGGAGGCGGAGGCTCTGGGGCACTCGGGGGAGGCCCCGCAGCAGCTCCGGGCACAGGCGGGGAGCGGGGAAATGGTGCTGGCCCGGGGCGACACGGAGGAAAAACCCTCGGAGGGCTGGGGAGCGACCGTGCTGCTGTAACGGGGGAATTTGAGTGTCTCACTGTGCTTTTTGGGGTTTTTTTTACTAGGAAAAAGTTGAAAAGCACGTCGAAATATATTTATCAGACTCTGTTTTTGAATGGGGAGAACAGTGATATCAAAATTTGTGCCCTGGGAGAGGAGTGGAACTTGCACAAGATTTATTTGTGTCAGGTAAGTGGCTGCTTTCTAAATCTCAGTAGGAACTGTGTTTTTAGTAAAAGAATGCCTGGGAATTGTGAAGTGTGACTGGAGATTTTTCCCTTTTTTTTCCCCTTTATATTTAGGACTTTTGTTCTTTTTGTAGATGCAAACAGTTAACTCCTGTTAGCAATGTTGGGAAACAGAGCTGTAACTTCGTGTTTGAAAAGTTTCTTTGCTTTTCTTTCTTCCTGTGTATTTTTTTTTAAATCTATTAAATTTATTTTATTCTTTGTGAAAACTGTCCTGAAATTTGTTTTTGATGTCTGAGAACATGTTCCTGTTTGCTGAACAAGTGGCTGAGAGGTTCCTGTGGTGTGAATATTCTTGCAGAGCAAAGGAGGCACTTCCAGAAGGGATCTGTAAAGCCCGTGGTGCCCCGTTCAGTTTTACTTTCCACTGGACTTGGGTGCAGGGACCTGCAGGGAAATTGCAGGTGCTGAATCTCTTTAGTTGTGATTTGGTGATGGAAGGAATTCTTGCAGCTTCCCTGCTGCTGCATGAGGAAGGTTTGCACAGGAGCTCTGCAAAGGAATAAATCTCAGTAAGAACCTCCAAAACAGATGCTGTTTGTACACAAGTTTTCTTTTGGGCTTGTGTTCAGGTGGAGTCCTTTGAGCTTGTGTTTTGAGGGTGCAGAGGTGCTGTTGGCTTCCCTGTGTGTCCTCTGTGTCACTGTTCCTGTGGCAGAAGTGGGGAGGAGCCGTGGCTGTGCTGTGAAACACTGAAATCAGTTTTGCCAGGGAATTCAGGGGGTCTGCCCTTGGCAGGGAGCAATTTGAGACAGGAGAGAAAGTGCCATCAGGTGCTGTACGTGGACACGAGGACATGGGTGTCACTGCAGTGGGAGCCAGAGCAGGGGTGTGACATGGGGATGGTGGCACTGGGGGTGCTCAGCTGGTGGCTGCAGCTTCTCTGGTGCAACAGGTGATGGGAGGAGCAATTTCTGGGGTTTTGGTGTGTCAGTGCCAGGATTTCAGAGCACTGAGGGAAGTTTCATGGCTTTCTTGTAGGAAAAATCCTGTTTTCCATCCATGAGAACCTTTTAAAGAGCATAAAACGAGGACAAGAGAGTCCTTTGTGTGAGCCAGAGCTGGAGCAGTGGCACAGGGTGAGCTGTGGGTGTGTGGCAGAGGCAGAGCTGGCAGGCACAGCTCCCACTGCCACGTGGGACTCTGGATCCCAGGGAGGGTGTGGGGGGCAGCCAGGCCTGGGCTGTGCAGGGTGGGCACAGCACTGCTGTGGCCTCAGGCTGCTGGTGCTGTAGGTGTTTTCTGTCACTGTGAGTCTGTGGCTGCTGTGTCTCAGGTTCCTGGAGCTGCTCCTGAAACCTTTGTGTGGGTTGGTGACTGAAATTGGGTATTAAATCCCTTCTGTGGATGCAACTTTCTGGTAGGGCTGGAAAATTGCACGTTGTTCTGTAGAGACCTTGTTGGAGGAGTGATGTTTTTGGGAGAGGAGCCTCGGGGGGCTCACTGTTCTCATTAGACAGATTCTGTTTCAGGTCACACTCTGGCTTTGGAATTATGTTACTGCAGGTAAAGTGGTCTGGGAGGTTAGAAATAACTCCATGTAAATGGCTGTTAATGCCATGGTGACTCCTCTGAACTGCTGAACAGACTTTCTCAGCCTGTTTCTCCCTGGTCTCCCAGTCACTGCCTTGATCTTGATAAAGGACAGTCAGGGGCTGCTCTGCCTGTTCCCAGCAGCTCTGAGGTCTGGGGATTTCCTTCTCCTGATGCTGGTACTAAAATGATAAATCCTCTTGCAGTTGGGGGGTTGATGTCTGTGGCAGAGCTGGGGCAGCCTCGTGAGGAGGGGGATGAGTGAAGGTCCTGGGTTTGAGGGGAGTGTGTTGTATCATGGTTAGGGATACACAGGGTACAGAAATACTGACCTGATCACATTTGGGTTTGGTGTTACTTGCTGCCCTGAGCTGAAATGCTGAATGAAGAGGTCAGGGAATGTGGTGCTGTACAAATAGACTTTATTTTTTTGATCTCTCAGGTAAACTTCATTGATAGCATCTCATAATGGGCACATCTGCTGCTGGGAAGGAAAATCAGGAACCCTAGTAGAGCATTATCTTTCCCTTCATTTGGATGGAAACCTCTCAAATTCTAGTTTTATGTGCCTTACACTTAATAATAAAAGGTACATTGCTATAAATGGTGTATGTGTCTGTGTCCTTGGTATGAGACTACAGCCTTGTACAGTAATTTGTATGTCTTGCATGCCTTTCTTTTATTTTTCCTCAATCCCTAAACTAGCATTCCCTAATGCCTGCAGGATTTGTTGTCTGCTGGTGACATCAGGGACTTAGTTCTTGGACTAATTCTGTCCCCACTGGTGGTGGTGTGCTTTGTAGGAAAAGAGCTTCAGTGGCTTTTCTGGCCTTTTAAAGCTCCTTTCTTTGGTTGCACACACGTAGCCCCAATCTCCTGTAGGTGTTTTCAGTGTGAGAAACAGCAAATACAACCGAGTCTGTCAGAATGTTTTAGCTTGTGAAAATTCCCTTAATACATTTTGTTCTGCATAAAGGTAAATATTAACCATGTTTTGTTCCATGTGCTGCTCTTGGCAGTTCTCACTGGGAGGAAATCTTAGTTGAATTCTTTTTCTCTCCTCTTCCCTCATACAGTCAGGCTACTTTTCCAGTATGTTCAGTGGCTCTTGGAAAGAATCCAGCATGAACATCATAGAGCTGGAGATTCCTGACCAAAACATTGATGTAGAAGGTAAGTGGGAACCTTTGATTTTAACAAACCCCTGAAGGCAGGGCTCAGGTGAAACCTCATGATCCTCAGAGTTTTCTCTAGTTTTCCAGCTCTCAGGGGGTCCTGAAGAGTCTGTTTAAGTAGCGGGAGCTCAGCAGTGGGTTGGTGAATTGCACACCTTGTGTTTCCTGTTTGGGCTGCCTGGGCTGGTCAGTGCTGGCTGTTTACCCAGAGAAGGTGCCAGGGAAGGGGTTGGTTGTACTTGGGGATCTCTGAAGGCCCCACACCCCTGTCCCCTCTCCAGCCCTGCAGGTGGCTTTTGGCTCCCTCTACAGAGACGACGTGTTGATCAACCCTCGGCGCGTGGTGGCCCTGCTGGCAGCAGCCTGCATGCTGCAGCTGGTGAGGCTGAGGGGCCACTCTGCCTGTGCCTGGGAGGGAACACAGCAGTGCAGAACCTCCTCACCAGCAGTCCTGCTTCTCCCTGAGACATGAATCAGCTTTTCAGGCTCGGTGGGGAAAAAACCCCAAGCACAATGCAGTGGGTTTGTTGGAAGGTGCTGTGGGTAAGATTCAGGTGTAAGATTAAGTGCTTCTTTGAGTCATATCTAAAAGTAGATTAAAATCGGTTTTGTGGCTCGTTTGCTCTACCCTGAAGGCATTCATTAAGCTTTTCTTTCACGGGAGGTACTCCTAAGGAACATCTGTGTTGGTGGGGAATGATAGTTTAAATGTTTTGGACAGGTCACTGCAGCCCGTGGGACTTTTAGGGTGGCTCAGGCATGAAAATCTGTATGAACTGCACAGTGTCTGACATTTCCTGTTGGGGAATGAAAACCTGGAATGTTTGTGGGTTTTTTCCCTCCCTTCAGGATGGCTTAATCCAGCAGTGTGGTGAGACAATGAAGGAAACCATCACTGCACAGACCGTGTGTGGTTACTACAACTCTGCGGGGACGTACGGCCTGGACTCTGTGAAGAAAAAGTAAGAATTCCTGTCTCTGAGCTGCTTTGGACATGGCTAATTAACAGTGAATTTAATGCCCGGGTTCATGCCAGGTTAATTTTTTATTATTTTTTTAGAATAGAATCATAGAATCGTGAAGGTTGGAAGAGACCTTTAATATCATCCAGTCAGCCATCACCCAGCACTGCCCCTGTAACCCTAAACCACATCACCCAGCACCAGATCCAGAGGCCTCCTGAACTCCTCCAGGGATGGTGACTCCACCACCTCCCTTGCAGCCCCTTCCAATGCCTGGCCTCCCCAACAGTGAAACAGTTTTTTCCTGATATTTGATGGGAATCTCGTCTGTCTCAGCTTGAGGCCATTTCCTTTTGTCCTCTCACTGCAGGCACAGCACAAGACACTGGGAGTTTCAGGGAGTTGTAGAGAGCAATGAGGTCCCCCCTGAGCCTCCTCCAGACCAAGCAAACCCAGCTGCCTTGGCCATTCCTCCTCAGACTTGTTTTCTAGACCCTTCACTGCCTCGTTGCCCTTCTCTGGACACACTCCAGCCCCTCAATGTCCTTTCTAAAGTGAGGGGTCCAGCCCTGAATGCAGAACTCGAGGTGCCTCACCAGTGCTGAGTACAGGGGGGTTATCACTGCCCTGCTCCTGCTGGCCACACTGTTCCTGATACAGGCCAGGGTGCCATTGGCCTTCTTGGCCACCTGGGCACACTGTTGGCTCGTGCTGAGCCAGCTCTCAACCAGCTCCTCCCAGTCCCTCCCTGCTGAGCAGCTCTCAAGCCTCTGCCCCAGCCTGGAGCTGCAGGGGTTGCTGTGACCCAAGTGCAGGATGTGGCACTTTGCCTTGTTGAGCCTCAGCCCAGTGATCCAGCCTGGGCAGGTCTGTGTGCAGAGCCTTCCTGCCCTCCAGCAGCTCAGCACTCCCAGCTTAGTGTCATCTGCAAACTTAGGGTGCACTTGACCCCTTGTCCAGATCATCAATAAACATGTTAAACAGGACCAGCCCCAAAACTGAGCCCTGGGGACACCACTAGTGACCAACCCCAACAGGATTTAATTCCATTCCCCACAACATTCTGGGCCCAACCATCAGCCAGTTTTTTACCCATCCAAGCCATGAGCACCCAGTTTTTCTAGGAGGATACTGTGGGAGATGGTGCCAAACACTTCACTGAAGTCTAGACAGACATATCCACAGCCTTCCCCTCATCTACTGAGTGGGTCATTTTGTCACAGAGGATCAGGTTGGTTGATTTCCTTTCATAAATCCCTGTTGGCCAGGCCTGATGCCCTGGTGGTCCTGCCTGTGCTGTGTGATGGCACTCGGGGTGATCTCATCCATAACCTTACCTAGAACTGAGGTCAGGGGGACAGGCCTGGGCTTCCCTGGGTCCTCCTTCCCACCCTTCTTGACGAGTGACATTTGCTGATTTCCAGCTGGAATTCTCCAGTCCACCAGGGCTGCTGGGAGATGCTCGAGGGTGGTTTTATGAGTTCTTTTGCCAATTCCCTCAATACTCTGGGCTGGATCCCATCAGGACCCATGGACTCGTGAGTGTCTAAGGGCTGGGCAGGTCACTGCCATCTCCTCCTGGATTCAGCTCCCTGTCCCTCACTTCCAGCTCTGGGGTGGGTATCCTGAGGACAGCTGGTCCTGATACTAAAGAGTGAGGCCAGGGAGGCATTAAGTACCTCTGCCTTTTCCTCGTCCTGTGTCACTGCATTCTGCATTCAGAAAACTATGGAGACACTCCTTGACCCTCCTTTGCTCCCAGTGTATTTATAAAAATTTGTCTTTAACTGTGGTGGCCAAATCAAGTTCTAGCTGGGCTTTGACCCTCCTAATCTTTTTAAAGCTGCCTCACTTGGGCTTTACTGACTTGGGCTTTGCTTGTCCTGTTCATTGTTGTGGTTCTGCTGTCATCAATCCCATTGTAATTGATTGTGCAGGTTGATTGGCCTGGGCTGTGACTGAATGAATTAGAAAGTATATCAGTGAGGATCTTGAGAGTGACAGTGAAATACCACTGGTGATCACAGACTGTTTTATCACAAAGTAGATTTACTATGCAGGGTTAAAGCTGAACTTTGTCTGAATGAGGAGGGTTAATGCCTCATTTGGGAGCAGAATGCTGAGAGCTCCCAACTGCTCCCTTGTGCTTTGACTCTGTGGGGCATTAACAGGCCTTTGAATTCCACTTTTGCTTTCCCCTGAGAGAAACTCAGTGCAACTTTAAGAGTTCAGAAAATTTTCTGGCAAACTTTCTGTGTTTGAAAAAACTTGTATTTTTATGCATTTCTGGCTTGGGTTAGGGCAGCATTTCCCAATCCTGTGGGGCAGGACCAGGCTTTGTGAGCCTGAGCAGCTGTTGCAGGAATGTTGACACAGACAAAAAACAAGCAAAGGTCTTAATTCCTTGCTTTCCATGCAGGTGCCTTGAGTGGCTCTTGAACAACCTGATGACCCACCAGAGTGTTGGACTCTTCAAGGAACTCAGGTACTGGGGCTGCACTTCCCTTGCAGGGATGAAGAGCAATCTCTGCCCAAGCAGAGCTCACTACAGATCACTTCCTGGGCTGTTACTGGTTGTTCCCTGCCTGCCCTTCTTCTTTTTCTCTATTCTGTCTTACTGAACTCTTACAATTGATTTTTTTTTTCAGCATAAACCTTATGAAGCAGCTGATCAGCTCCTCCAACCTGTTTGTCCTGCAGGTGGAAATGGATGTGTACACTGCTCTCAAAAAGGTACTGAACCAAGGGGCTGCAGGGGCTCCGTGCAGTGGAGATCTGTGGGACTGGCTGAAATAGTCCAGAGTAGCAGAACCTCTGTAGGAATGAATGCACTGTGGAAATATCTCCTATTAATGCACAGATCTCTTCATTTGAAGCCTCCTTGGAATGACTCACTCGGATTTGTTTGTCCTTCCAGTGGATGTTCCTTCAGCTCGTGCCTTCCTGGAACGGCTCTTTCAAGCAGCTCTTGACTGAAGCTGATGCCTGGTTTGCTGAGCGCAGGAGAGGTAGGAGGAGTGGGCCAGGCCTTGGTCTGGGATTCAAAGACAAGTAATTTCTTCATCTTAGTGGCAAATGGTGACTCTCCTGCCCATAAAAACTTTGATCAATAAGTAAAAACTCAGGTATAAGCAGGATCTTTAAAATATTTAGGAGAACAAATTGTAATGCAGGTGCTCTGTGTTGCAGAGTTTGGGGGTAACATTGCATTCCTGGAATCAGCACAGGGAAATGCATTCCTGGCTGTGTTCTCACACCTGAGGCTGCAGTACATCATCAGTGACCTGGCCTCAGCCAGAATCGTGGAGAGGGATGCCCTGCTGCCCTCAGGTGAGTGCTGGGCACAGGGGAGGCCTCACCTCCAGTCCTGGGGTCAGTTTTGGGCTCCTCACCCTAAGAAAGGCATGGAGGGGCTGGAGCGTGTCCAGGGAAGGGAACGGAGCTGGGAAGGGGCTGGAGCAGCTGGGGGGGCTCATCCTGGAGAAAAGGAGGCTCAGGGGGGACCTGGAATTCTCTGCAACTCCCTGACAGGAGGGAGGAGCTGGGGGGGATCAGGCTCTGCTCCCAGGGAACAGGGACAGGAGGAGAGGGAACGGCCTCAGGCTGGGCCAGGGGAGGGTCAGGCTGGATATTGGGAAAATTCCTTCCTTCATGGAAAGGGCTGTCCAGCCCTGGCACAGCTGCCCAGGGCAGTGCTGGAGTCCCCGTCCCTGGGGGGATTTAAGAGCCCTGTGGCTGTGGCACTTGGGGACATGGGTCAGTGGTGGCCCTGGCAGTGAACTCAGTGACCTTAGAGGTGTTTTCCAACCCAAACCATTCCCTGGTTCTATTTGGCTGATTATGTTCCATGTGCCTTCCCCAGCCTCTCCTGCCCTGCAGTAATTGGGAAGATCTCAGTGTGTTTTCTTGAATTACTGCTCACTTGTTTATCTCCAACATTTGGTTTGTGGCTGAAGATTCAGCAGAAGCTGAGTATGAAAATCACAGGCATAAGTGCAAAGGCACACACATTGGGGTGTCAAACATTCTGCTCATCAGTCCATTTGTCAAATTGCTCTGTAATCAATACACAGTGCATTGGCAATGTTTAAATGACCAGATATTCAAAAAACCCTTTTCCATTTGAGAAAGAACAACTTGCTGAGACTCAGCTGTTTTCTAGCCATTACTTTCTACAAAGAGCTGGGTGGGTTTTGATAGGATTTGGAATAATACCTGAAAATGAAAACCAAAAGCAGGAGATGCTGTGAACTCTCTTCCCATCTTCCAAGACAAGTGTTTGCTAACAGATTTAGGACAGAGAGGATATTCAAGTATTGTGCTCTGATCCATTGACCTGCACTTTGACTTGTATAAAATACATCCTCCTCCTGGTGCTTCTTGAAGCCCAGAGGGTGAAATGCCATTTGATGTTATTAGAGATTACTGCTGTTACATCACAGTAGCACTGGAAAATGAAAAGCCCCTTCTCATCTTGCTGCTCAGCTCTGTTCCCTGCTCAGGAGCTCTATGAATCTGGCTGCTCATAGATAAATAAAGCTGGAAAAGGGTTATCAAGTTGGGCTCTCACTTGAAAATGTTCTTGCACTATGATTCCTATCTTTGTCACAGGAAACACCTGCCTCTCCTTCGTTTCCCTTTTTCGTTTTTTCTCCCTTCTCTCCTCTGAGTTAATTGTGCTCCTTGTAAGTGTTTGGATTTCTCATGCTCTGCCTTTGAATTTGGCCCTTGGTGTGTTTGTTCAGATTTCCCTGTTCAGTGTTCCTGGCCATAGTTGAATCCTTGCATTGGATTCCCCTGCCAGCTTTTCCCTGGCTCTCATGTACAGCTGTGATATAGTACATATGATTTAAAAAATATAGCTGCCATTTATCTGTGTCTGTGATGGCTGTTTATGGGTATAATTACCACGTGCCAATTAAGACTGATTTTATTGAGCTGTTCATCACTTTTATTTGTAACTTTTTGACACGTGTGTTCTTGTCACCTGTCCTTACTTGAGGTCTGAAGTAGGTGAGTCCATGCCTTGGGCTCTTTGCATACATAAATACTTAACCTGTCTGAGTTATGCTGCTGTTTCCTGTAAAATTAAATTTTTTTCATCTCATGTTGGCTTTTCCCTTCATGCTGCCATAGATGTGAACACACTGGTGCTGTGGTGCCGAGCTGGGATGTTTCTGTGGAAGCCTGATGGAATTGGTAGATGCTTCTGGAAGGCTTTCCTTGCCATTAAGCTGATGAAGTTTGCCTTTCCTGTCTCTGCCAGCAACAACAGTTTAGTCACTCTGTGTAGCTGAATGTCTGATAACCCTGAGCTCCTCTCTGTCCCCCCTGGAAGTGTTGCAAAGATGTGGTTCTCAGAAGCTGGACTGGGGCTCCCTGTGCCTTTGGACAGGGCCTTTCCTCCCTAGACATCTGCCACCTCTTGAGTGAAAATCAGCAACTACTGCTCAGATGTACTGCTGTCCCTCCTCCCAGCTCTGGTTTACATTAGTGCCTTAATAGCTGGAGAAGAGGCTGTTTTGTGCACTGGTTCTTGTGAAGTGAAAGGGGAAGGAACTCTGTTATCCTGTGCTCAAAGTGCTTCTGTGCAGGTGTTCCCTGAGCTGCAGGAGGAGGCAGCACCTCCACACCAGCTGGGAGTGCTCTGGTCCATCCTGCCCAGCACATGGGGCATCTTTGAGCTCCACCAAGTGACAACATTTTGTTATGCATAAAAATCCCCCAAGAGCTTTGATATGTGATAGTTTACATGCTTAAGTAATGTATAAGGTAAATAGAATCCATCTTACTTCAGAGTGATATTGGTACAGGTTATAGACAAAGTGCAAAGGTCATTATAAAAAATAATTTTGGTTGAATGACCCTTTAGGTCTTTAATTTAATGATGACATGGGAGAACAATGGATTATTTGCTTTTGAAGTGTCTTTGTCAGGATGTGACTAAGATGTTGCAAACCAGAAATTTCCTAGAGCTCTGCTTGGTTTCCTTCTTTTAAAATTCCTGTTATCACTCAGCAGAGGTGTGAGGGGCAGCCTTTACTTGGAGTTCTTCAGTAATAAATGTCGTGTCTGTCCTCAAAGCCACATCTGTGTGTGTCAGGGGAAGAATTCTGACAGGACTGATTGCAAATTGGAGGCTGATCTGCTTGTGCTTGTTGTAGAAGAGTGTGAGACTTTCCTGGAGTTCCCAGGGAGCTGGAGAGCCCAGTGTGGCAGTGCCTGGGCTGTGCTGGGGGCACTGTGGTGCAGGGGAGGGCAGGGCTGTGTGCTGCTGCACGGGGAGCATTCCCTGGGAATGAGCACCAGCTCATGGGCCAGCCCTTGGACCTGTTGGTTCCAGCGTGGAGCCAGAAGCTGTGTTAGATCAGAAGTGCTGCTCCTCCTTTCCAAGGAGGTTTGGATAATCCTGCTGGCTGCCAGCACCCAGCACTTGAGGGGAGAGTCTGCAGAAGGGGTACTTTGTGTTCTGGTGGGAGCCTTTTAGGTTATTCTGGATGGAATTCCTCTCAAGGAGGTAAAGAAGGAAATCACATTGGGTAGTTGAAAGTAATGCTGTGATTATTCATTTATTTATTTCTATACCCTGCAGGGGGAAACTGGAATTCTGTGTTAGGAGTTCCCAACAGTGTGTCCTTTGTGCAGAAAAGGTGCAAGAGACAGAAACACATCATGTGTCTGTCTGAGCACAGTGTTCATTGTTCTGTTTTACTTGGTGACTTTGAATGTTTCCTGAGCTGTGCTTTCCCTCTTAGTGTCTAGAAATGAACTGCAGTTGAAATAGGAGGTATGGAATAGATAGGTGCACATACACAAATAGAGAAGATGCTCTAGCTGATATTCTTTTTCCTTCTCTTTTAGCACATCCATTCTATGTCCCTTCTCTGTGTAGTTTTCCTTATTTCATTTTAATACTTTCTGTGGTACTTTGGTTCAATCCCAGCTTGCTCCTGTCACAGCCTGAATCCTCACTCTAGAGTCAGTAGGACAAGGGCTGGTTTTAATTTTTCCTTCTAGGACTTTTTTCTCAGCACCATGATCTCCCCTCTGGTCCCTTCTGTGACATTCCTCAGCTCCCTGGTTTGGTTTTGTCCACTCCCCCAGAGCTGGTTCTCATCCATGGCCTTGCCATTTGCCCCTGTTCATTCTCTTGACTCAGAACCCCTCACACCCTGTGCCCTTTGGTGGAACTGCCCGACAAACTATTGGGGTTTGTTCTGTTTTATCTCTCGGTTGCAACATTGAATTAACCCAGCCAATACAATCTTTGTGTGCTCTCCAAGGAAGACATGAGTCGTGTTTATTCCTAGCAGGGACAATTTCTGTTTGTTTTACCATATCTGTGTTAAGCCACTGTTTCCTTTATCCCTTGATTCTGTTTTCTTCTTGTTTAACTTGTAAAATTCCATTGGGGATTCAGAAAGCAGCATCTTCTCCCAAGAGCTTGTTAACAAGCTCCTTGGCTGAACAGAGCTGTGTGTGCTGGGAAAATGTGTTGTGTTGCATCACTTGTGGCATTAGTGGGTGTCTGAGGAGAGGGGCACAGTCCTGAGTTACTGCTCTTGGTTGTGGTTGTTGATCTGTGTCCCTTCTCCTGAGGCTGGAGCTGGAGAACAGGGAGTTTTCAGGGGGTGGGTTGCACAGACCATCCAGTTAATAAGTGTAACCTTATTATTTCAGTGTAATTTAATTTCTCTATTTCAAATGTTTATGACCATCCCCATTCCCAGCTCCCAAAGACAACACCAAGCTCATTTTTTTTTTTTTTTTAATTTTAGAATGGCTGTCCTCTGTTTACAAACAGCAGTGGTTTGCCATGCTCAGAGCAGAACAAGACAATGATATTGGGTAGGTATATTACAGGCTTTCCTTTGTTTCTTTCTTAAGTTAGAAACCTTCCTCTCATAAATTCTGTCATGATTAATTTGGGAGTTACATTAAGAGGAGGGGGGAAGCATATTTCAGTGGGTTTTTTAGGGGGGAAACATAATTCAGTGGCTTTAAAGTGTTGCTCTCCTGGGAGCTGTCTGTTCCCTTGGGCTGGCTGAGCTCCCATCTTTTCACCAGTAGAACTCTGGAAAACTTGTGTAATGGGAGCAGAGGGAACTGCTGGGTGGGGGACACAGGTTCTGTACTTCCTTTTGTGTTGGTTAATGCTTCTCACCAGTACTTGGCTTCGCAATAAGTGTCGAGGCTGTGAAATGAGCCTTTTTTTGTCAGGATACTTTGGGAAGGGTGTTGCAGATGGAGAAGCCTGTTGTGCTGGGGGGCAGGAGGCCGTGGGCAGTGGAATGGTGCTGGTGCAGGAGGCAATCCCTCACTGCTTGTGCAGGGATAACTCCACACTCCCCTTTATCCCTCCTCTCCCATCCCAGGCAGTGAGGGAGGGCTCAGCATCCTGTCCCCTGTTCCCCCATTCCCTTCTGATCTCACAGCCTTCCCCCCCCATGTTGTTTCATGGCTTTCCCCAGGCAGTGCATCCTTCTCTCCCTGAGACCCCATTCTCTCCAGAATCCTCCAGCTCAGATCCTGTCCTTTCCCCTTCCCAGACCTCCTGCTGGTCTTGCCTTGACAGTGAGGAAATGAAGCTGTGTCAGGGAGGGTTAGGTGGAATCTCAGGGAAAGGTTCTTCCCCCAGAGGGTGGGTGGGCACTGCCCAGGCTCCCCAGGGTTTGGGCAGAGCCCCAAACCTGCCCGGGCTCCAGGAGGGTTTGGACAACAGGGACAGGGTGGGATTGTTGGGGTGTCTGTGCAGGGCCAGGAGCTGGACTCTGTGCCTGCTGGGTCCCTTCCAGCTCAAGATATTCCATGAGTCTGTGAAATTCCTGACAGCTGCCTCTGTGTGTGTTGTTTCCATGCCCTTCCAAAGGTTTGTGTGGCTGTTTGTGTGTGTGTGTGTGTGGCTGTCGTGTGTGTCACCCTCAGTGGTGGCTGTGTCTGTGGCAGGGGTTGTGTGTGGTGAAGGTGTGTTACAGGAAGGTGTTCCCTTCCTCCTGCCTGCTCTTTGCTTTGTGTGAGCCAGGTCCTGGGCTCTTCCTAAACACCAAACTATGGCAAAATGCAGCTGGGGGAGTTCTCTCCTCGTTCTTAGAGTGCTCTGTGAACAAATGCCAGGTCAGGCAGCTGCAAAATGTGTTGCTGAACTTCCAAAAAGCAGCAAACCAAACTGTTTATTTCTCCCACAGCTGTGTTAGCCCAGCATGGGCAGAGGTGGAGATGGACATGTTGGGTTGCAAAGGGAGAGTTCACCAATTAATCACAGGCTGACAAGTGTAAGAACCACTGACCTGGTTTGCACCAGAGGCCGTGTGGGCTGTGGCAGTGTTCAGTTACAGATTTTGTGACAGTGTTCAGTTACTCCCACCTTCCCTTAAGTGAGGAGTCTGTTCTGCTGTACTTCCCTGGCAGTAGCAGTTCAGGATTTTTTGGGTGGAGGGTTTGGCAGGATCATGACTGGACAACCCACAGCCAATAGAACTGTTCTTAAATACATACAGTTCTGTTCTTTGACAGTTTGTGCTTTAGTCCCAGCACCCTGTGGCTCCCTGGCTTAATTATGTATTGTATAGGAAATACTTCCTCAATTACTTCCTTTTGATGTTATCATGTAATAGTGTAAGAAATCCCCCAAACTCTGCTGTTAAGAATAGTCAAGATCTTTAAGAAGTGAATCTCCTCTGTCTCAATGCTTTAGGAAACAGTGGAGGTGAAGTACAGAATTGTGACTCTCATGTTCAACTCCTAGTGGTTAATTTTGGGTGGCCATAGGTGTTGTTTTCCTGGGGAGACTCTTGCCCTGCTGCCAGGGCTGTTTGTAAGGGCAGACAAACATTCCTTCCTGGGGAAGGGAATACTGAGTGGCCAGAATTGACATGAGACAAGACCCTGCATTTGGTGCTTTTGGTGGGGTTTGGTAGTTCAGTGCAGTGCAGTGGGAGCATTTGGGTTGTCAGCTGGAGGATATATGTGCTATTGGAAAAGTGAGCCCCCATCCAGCTGCACTGGGGATGGTGGGGATCATCCAGCTTGGAAAAGAGCAGCTTCCATGTTCAGCTACAGCTGAGGAGTCCAGTGGCACTTGGAATGAGAAGAGGGTGTTTTTCCACGTTTTTCTCGCTTGTCTGGTTTTCTTTTTTGCAATATGGGATTATTATTACTTTTTCAAGACAATGAAAACCAGAGGAAGCCAGAGGAAGTTGAGTTTAACAATAACCTTCAGTTTGGCCCAGCCTCTCATTCTGGTGCCCATTGCCAAGGTCTGCATTGGTGGCAGTGGTGGGAAGTGGGTGAGATGCAGTGTTTCTTCTCAGCATGTCTTTGCTTCTGGCTTCAGGAGCTGCAGGTGGCATCCAGGTTATGGTTGTGGGGTAATAGTGGACTGATGGTCTTTGCTGTTCCCTGAGGAGGTGGGGATGCACAGGCCCAGGGCAGTGCTCCCTGAGGAGATCAGTGGGATTTGCAGTGCTGGGATCACTCCTGTGGTGCCACCCTGCATGTGGGTGGCAGCAGGAGCCTTGGAAGGGAACACGTGCAGCTGTTCCTTGCTGTTAATGCAAATATTTTGGCTGTTTGTCCAACTGGGGCTGGAAGAAAAGAGTTAAGGTTTTATAAGCCTTTATGCAGCTCTGCTGCCCTTCCTCTCACACCTACTCCCCACACCAGTGTCCTACCATGTTTTTTCCCTCTGAGGTGAGGAAGCAGACTTGGGAATCAGAACAAGATGTGACTCTGACTCCCCTGAGCTGAAGTAAAGCTCTATTTCCATATCCCACCTGGTGCAGAGTGTAATTGCACCTGCTTATTCCAGCACTGCCAAATGGAAATGGCACTGCTTGGGAATGTGTGATGTGGTTTGCCCTTGAGAACTTTATAGAGGAGGAGAAGAAAGTGCTTCTCTTCTACTTTAGGAGTTTGCATTTAAAAGGACTAAATGTTCTATTTGCTCTTCAGAGTTGGAGAATTTTGTAGTGTGACACTGGCTTTGAACTGGAGCTGCTCAAGGTTTGCTTGTTGTGCTGAAGTGCATCACTTTTATTTCAATTAAACATGTTCTGTGGCAGGAGCCAGACAGATCTGTTGAGCCCAGGGCTGGGTAGTTCCTACTCTCCCAGTGTCTTTGGCAGTGTTTGAGAAGGGAACAGAGGAACTCGACTGGTCACTGGTGGAAGTGGTTGAAGCTGAAGCTTTGCATGGTCTGAGGCTGCTCGAGGGCTGGGGAGGGGGATGCTAATGTCTGTCTGAGCATTATGGACTGATGCTTGTGAAATTTGTCACTAATTAAACCGAAATAAATCTTTTATCACCACCACTGCATTTAGGCCAGCCACAGAACCAGTTCAGCTGGAAGATGTGGAAAAGCACACGGGAGGTTCTTGGGTGAATTTGGTTACTGTGATGAGCTTATGTGCTTAACCTGCTCATAAAACACTCCATGTCCCAGGTTTGGTTTTTGCAGAAACAGGGAGAAAAGACCCAGGCTGGGCTTATAAAAGCTTTAGCTGTAAGTTCCTGTGGTGTGTGAACAGATGCTGCATTTCTTGTGGCTTGTGGAGCTTGGAGGATGTTGTTGGGTGTTGCAGGTTTATCGTGTGTCCTGCAGGGGGTTGATGTCACTGGGCTTTCTAAAGCTTGGCCCGGTGTAACTGGCAGTGGTTGGTTGAGCATTTCATTGTGTGTGAAGTGAAGTGAGTAACACACCTCTGGAAAACTGGGCCTGATCTCACTGCTGCTGCCTCTGCAGGGCTTTGTACCTGTGGAAGGGCCAGAAGAAACTTGGTGAAAAGAGTTTTTGCTGGTGTCAGGTGACAGAACTGAGAGGCTCTGGCACTTCTGAGCACTGAGGGGAAGCACTTTTTTTAGCCAGGTTGTGTAACCAGCCCCTTGAGGAACCTCTGTGTCTCGTGGCTGCTGCTCCACTGCACTGCTGATCTGCAGGGCCCTGCAGCTGTGCCCCAGCACCACTTTCTGCTTGTGCCTGGCAAGTCTGACTGCTGTATTTAAAAAGGACCTGGTTTTTTAGGGGGCTTGGAGAGTGTATTTCATTCAACAGCTATTCCTTTGTTATCTGGAAAAGTTAAGTCCTGCCTAACTGAGGTGTCACAACCTGGTTGTGTTGTAGTTTTGTAGCATAGTTGGGTGTTTATGGGACAATTCAGGATGGGAGGGACCGTGGGATCTGGTCACACCTCTGCTCAAAGAAGGGTCACCTGTGGGTCCCTTCCAGCTCAGGGTGTTCCATGAGTGTGTGGTCAGACCAGTTTACTCCAGTCTGCTCATCTTTCCCACATTAAGGAATCATACAAAGCTGTTAAAGTGTCCTTAAAGATGCCCTTTTTTTTTTTTCCCAGGCCTCAAGAAATAAATAAAGAGGAACTGGAAGCAAACAGCATGAGGTGTGGTCGCAAGCTGGCCAAGGATGGTGATGTAAGTGTGGCATGTGGCAAAGTGCAGGGCTGGCATGGCTGAGACATGGCAGGCATTCCCAAGACACTCACTGTCAAACTGCATCCAAAAGATATTATGGGGAAAGAAATCTTTTTTTTCTCTCCAGAAGGATGGAAACACTTGTTGTCTCTGCAAGGAGTGAGGGGTTGATGTTTCGTTGGGCTCTTGTGCTGGAAGTGAGACAGTGTTTGGGAAAACTGTTGGTTTTCATTTGAGACTTGGAAAATACAGGCAGTTAAATAGAGCTCTGATCACCAGTGTGCCTTTCTTTATAGCTGGAAAAGGAGGTTCTCTCCATAAAATGTGTAATAATCACAGCCAGAACCTCAGTGTTCACATGCACATCTATGTCTTTGGGTAACAGATCTTGTGAAAAAACTAGAAACATGATTTTTTCCCACTCAAGGAAGTTGTGCTCCAAGGAGTGCTTTGAGCATGACTGGGGCCTGCAGTTCAGTGCTGCTCACAGCTCAGTCACTGTGCAGAGTGTTTTGTACCTGTGGCAGGCACTGACACTCTGCCTGTGAGCCACTGGGTCCCTACCAGGGCACTCCATGTTTCCAGTAGATCTTGGCAGGGATCCCAGAGTCCCCACACTGCCACCCTCCAGCCGGGGAGGTGGCTCAGCACTGCTGTGTCCCAGCCCCTCAGGCCGTGCCCTTTTCCCTGTCCTGCAGTACTGCTGGCGCTGGACTGGCTTCAACTTCGGCCTGGACCTGCTGGTCACCTACACCAACCGCTACATCGTCTTCAAGCGGAACACGCTGAACCAGCCCTGCAGTGGCTGTGTGAGCCTGCAGCCCCGCAGGAGCATTGCCTTCAGGTACTGCCTGCCCTGTGACACTGCCTGGGGTCACAGCACTGCCCTGTGACACTGCCTGGGGCCACAGCACTGCCCTGTGACACTGCCTGGGGCCACAGCACTGCCCTGTGACACTGCCTGGGGCCACAGCACTGCCCTGTGACACTGCCTGGGGCCACAGCACTGCCCTGTGACACTGCCTGGGG
>WEIV01025282.1:2402-28429 GCA_013390005.1 Calyptomena viridis | reverse complement strand
GGGGGGGTCTGAGTGTGTGCACGGGGGGAGGGAGGGATCGGGTGAGGAAACGTCCTGTTCTGCTGAAACCAAGCTCTTGGGCAAACCTCCTTCCCTCTACCGCTGCCCGGCCTCGCGGATGCGACAGGCCACGGCCGTGATGAGTGCGGCGCCTTTGCCGCTGCCGTCCTCCGACTGCAGGAAGGTCACTTCACACTTGGGGGACAACTCCTTCACTGTCTCGTGCATGACGGTGGAGAAGCTGCAGGGCACAGGGAGAGGAGCTGCGTTAGTGGCCGTGGGGTGAAGGGGAAGCCCCAAACCCATTTAGTTCCTTAAACAGAGCCCTGAAGAGCACTGCAGACCTCGAGGANGAAAAAAAAAAAAGAATTACTCTGTACCATTCTTCAATGACGTGACAAGGTGACGTTAAAACTAAGTGATACAACCCCCCGAGACTATGTACATAAAAAGATGTCAGATCTCTTAAAACATAAATATACAGTGTATAAATCCAGGTGCCACCTAAAGGCTGCAGATGCAGAACTATTTCACAGACACAAAGCAAACCAGACTCACCACGCCAGGGCCACAAGTTTGGGGGTTACAGAGGAGACACGGCCCCGTGGCAGCTCCTTGTCCCACACATGCACCGGGGAAGGGGGAGTGGTGTCCAGGGGTGTAACACAACCCTACGTACACGCCACGGTCCTACACTCTACTCAGGGTGTGGGGGAGAGGTCGGGAAATGGGATTAGACCCTGAGTCCCCAATTATTTCCAGGCACGTGCTCTCCTGGAGCAGGTCGAGGGGCCCCTCTAACCCAGCTCCAGCAGGTCTCTAATATTGCTCACCAAGGGAGATACGTGGTATCCCCAGTGCAGCCGCGGCCCACGCCGTTGGAATTCTGCACCCTGTGCTTTAAGAGTTACCATGACTTTCATGGAAATAATACAGCCTTGATCAGGGTAAAAGACTAGTGGAGGTCTTTAGCCCAATCTTAGAGGTTTGCTTCTACAGCACAGACACGCTAAGACTCCGACAAACATAAATAGGTACCATTAAAGTGACAATGCAGTGTCTTAATTATCCGAGCATTATCCCTACCAGGGGAGGGGCGGGTGGTTGGGAGAGGTGGGAGGAGGGAGAGCTGGGTGTGACAGAGGGGAGACAGCTCCAGCTCTACCTGGGAACGCAGGGAGAAGCCAAAAGACACTGTGAGCTTTACTCGACAGGCGGTTTTATGGCATGCAAGGAATCTCCTACGGCAACACTTTGTACAGAGCCCACGGCACCTCCGGTCCCACCGTGGTGTCTCGGAGAACAAGTAAAGCTACNGGTGGATTATGGATGGATGGATGGATGGATGGATGGATGGATGGATGGATGGATGGATGGATGGATGAAGAGATGAAGACAGAGCTGCCACAGATGAGGCTTGGAAAGCCCAACTCTCCATGCCTCTGTCCAAGACCACAGTTATGACATGACCATACTGTGCCTTCACTCAGGACTAAACTTTCCCCTTTCTTGAGTCCCACTGAGCCCTGAGAGTACTAATAAACCTCAACAGCCCTGACCACCCTCACCTGGGGGGTCTTCAGAGCCTTCCTCTGCCCTTGGGCCCCTGAGCCTTATATGAGCTCAGCTTTAGTCCCTGTCTGAGCTCCACAGTCCAGCAGCACCACCTCTCAGCACTGGCATGGCCATCTTTTTGTGTGGCCATGGACCTTCATGATCCAGCTCATGGCTGGTTAGACCTGCCTCATCTTCGTGACTTGAGTCGTGGTTGAACCTGGTCACCACCTCTGGGTCAGGTCTGGTGGGCCTGGGGAAAGTCCCTGTTGCTCTGTCTGTCCTAGTGGCCCTGTCCTTTAGGGAGCAGCTGGCTCTTGTTGTGCCTTGAGTTTGGGTCAGTGAGCTCCTGCCAGCCCCTGAGCCCCTAAAACCCCTCAAATCTCCTCCTGCTACTCCCCGAACCTTCTCCCTGAGCACCTCAACTGCCCAGGGTGGGCAGGGGCCCCCATGGAGCCCCCTTGGAGCACAACCACAGGCCCCTGAGCCACTCACTGAGGGTGCAGCTTGTAGAGTGTCCCGTCCACTCCGACCGTGACCTTGAGGAAGTCGAGGCCGCGGTTCTCCCGGATCTTGTCCACCACGGCCGCCATCCCGGCCCCGCAGAGCTGCGCCGCCCGCCGCGCCACCACCGTGCACACCTCCTTCACAATGATGCTGTCGTCACACGTGGACTCCAGGCCCAGGTGCTGCAGGATGGAGCGGACCTGGAGCAGGGCCAGGCAGTCGCTGGGGAGGACACGGGGCCAGGCAGTGTTAGGAGATGGAGCAATGGGAGGTGTGGCTTCCCCTTCCTTATCTACATCCCACAGAGCCCAGGGACTCATGTGGTGTGAGTGATAGTGGCTTGGGTGATAGTGGCTCTACAGCCCCTCTCCAACCTCAGCTTTCAGACCTGGATGCGGCCCTGGTGTCACATCCTAATCAAGGAGGCTATTTGGGGACAAAGTCATTATCTTGGAGCGTGACACCCATGGAATCCATGGCCCCTCTCTGTCTAGGGCAGAGGATAAAGAAGGATCTGTTCTGCCAGCACCAGACAGTCTCCTCATCTCTCCATACTGGTGCTGCCAGAACCACGTGGCTTCTGCTGATTTATCTGTGTGGGATCATCCTGGCTCCAGACCGAGCCCCTGGGACTTCTCCCTGGAATGCTTCCCCCAAACTCCATCCCTGCTCTGATCAGCACCTGCAGGGCCAGAGCTGGTGCTCACATGCCTGCTGGACCTCACCTCTCTATCTGGGACAGGAACTTGGTTTCAAAGATCCCTCTGGTCTTCAGCCTCTCCGAGATCCGTCCCCGGAAGAGCAGCCCTCGCTTGGTGAAATCCATCAGGATGTTGCGGACAATCTCCCCCAGGTACATCCCGCTGATCATCTTCTCATACCTGGGAAGGAGAGGATGAGGCTGGACATCAGGACAGGAAGGGACACTGGGTCTGGATGGAGATCCCAGCTCTGCCAGGTGCCTTGGGCACAACCCCTTGGAGCAAGTCCAGCAGTGCAGACCCACCCCATGGGCAGGAGCAAAGGGACACATTGGTTGTCCCAAAGCCAGGCTCTGCCCTGGATCCACCAAGGGGCTGGTGGGGCAGAACTGCTCCTGGACCCTCAGCCTCAGCAGGGCTCCCTTCCAGCCCCCCAGAGCCACCACCTACCTCTGCTTCCCGGGGTTCAGGGACAGCTCATCCACTGCCAAGTCGAACTCCGTCTGTATGTCATCCAAGCACCCGTTGTCTCCGAACGCTCCCCACTCCATGTTGACACACATCCTGCCCTCATCCCCTTCCACCAGCTCCACGTTCCTCATCTCCTCCATGTAGCAGGCATTGCTGCCCGTGCCTGTGGAGAGGAGCAGGATGAGCCCTCAGACACCTCCTGCATCCCACGGGGCAGGAGGGACCGTGGGCAGCCGAGCTCCGTAAGGAAGTTTCAGTCCTCACCGACTATCATCCCAACTTCACAGTAGGGATCCTCGTACCCACAGGTCATCATGGTGCCAACGGTGTCATTGACCACTGCCACCACATCCAGGTCAAATTCCTGCAGAGGGATGGGATTGCACATGTTATTCCTGCTTGGAATTCCTGCACTGTCTGCTCCCACAGCTGGGAAAGAACCTGTCTGCTGAGTATGGGAGTCACAGAATCATAGAATCCCAGAATGGTTTGGGCTGGAAGAGACTTTAAAGCCCATCTCATTCCCACCCCTGCCACGGGCAGGGACACCTCCCACTGTCCCAGGTTGCTCCAACCTGGCCTTGGACACCTCCAGGGATGGAGCAGCCACAGCTTCTCTGGGCAACCTGTGCCAGGGCCTCCCACCCTTCCAGGGAAGAATTTCTTCCTAACATCCTATCTAAATCTCTCCTCTTTTAGTTTAAAACCAATATCCCTTGTCCCATCACTACCTGTCCTCCATGACCACCCGCCTCCATGGAGGCATCCACGGACTTCCCGCAGCCCCACCTGGCTGCAGGTGAGGCTCAGACCTCAGACCCCACGAGCTGCAGAGGGGCTGGGTCAGCCCTGCCAGGAGCAGCCCCTGGGAGGGAGCCCTGGGTGGTCTGTGCCGAGGGAAGGAGTCGGTGTCTCCCTAAGCCATGGCCAGACAAGTCTGCTCTAGCCCTGGCTGGGAGCCAGCTCGTAGCTCCAGGGTCTGAAAATCCAACCTCAAGTGATGAGTAAGGGTGGCTGTGAAAATCCTGACACTCATTAGCCCTGAGCTCAGCACAGTAATTTGTTTTACAGGCCAATTAATGATGCCAAAGAGAGCTGGGATGTGGGAGCAGCTGCCGGCTTCTCCCGGCTCCATGTCTGCTCACCTCTCTGCGGTGAATGGCCTCCTTCAGCAGGCTCACCACGTCCTCCCCCTCACATCCTGTTGCCTTGAAGCCTTTTGTCCACTTCAGGAGAATTCCCTGTTGTGGAAAACACCCCCAGTGAATCCCCTAGGAAGGCGGGTGGGAGGCACAGCCGGTACTGAGCACAGATGCTGCCAAGAGGGTTGGGGTTACCTCGTCCAGGTTGTTCTGCTGGCAAGGGAAGGAGAAGGTGAATCCGAGTGGGAGTGATACACCCTTCATTCCCATGTACTCCAGGAAGTCAGCGATGCAGTGGACAATGTGGTCAAAGAGCTGGATGAGCAAAGCCAAGAGAAGTTATCACTGCAGCCAGAGCCCAGCTGGATGCCAGCCCACCCAACCTGCTGGGGAATCTGACCCCTTCCCAATTCCAGTTGGAATGTTCAAATCCATTCCCAGGACTTTGAAGGGAGCAGGACACTGCTTAGCTGCACTGTGGCAGGTGAGCAACCCCAAAAAGCCCATTTTTCACCCTCTTCTCCACCCACAACGTGGCCATACCCCTGCAAAACCCCCACCTCGCAGGTCTCAGGAGGGACAGAGGCCAGCAGGGAGATGACCAACTTCCCTGGGGTGACATGGGAATCCAGTCCCTCTGCAAGGGATCCCCAGAGCCCGTCTGCTGGAGATACTCCCAGTCCCCAAGTGCTGCCTGGAGTGGTTTGCAAGACTCTTTCCAAATAAAACTCTGGAGACGTCTCTCCCTGCTTGTGTTGTGGTTTCCCTATCTGGGAAATGGGGATGATGCTTATCTGCCCTTGTGGAGTGTGTGGGAGTCAGGGAGGTTCAGTCATGTCTGGGAATAACACCATTTCTAACCTAAAAGCCATTCTCCAGCTTCCCAAACTCCAGAGCCTTGGGCAGAACCCGCTGCTCTAAGGGCAGGAGAGCACCAGGAGCACCTTCCCCGTTCCTGGTTTTGCTGTCTGGGAAGACAAAACCAGCTCCATGCTCAGCCCTGTCCCAGACACCCCAGGAAAGCCGCCCCTTTTCCCTCTCCAGCTGCCCATCCTGACCTCCTCTCCTGTCCCCTGCATGATCTCCACAGGGATGGAATAGATCTTGTTGTGCATCTCCACACCGCGCCGCATCCCATTCCTGACGCGCACCAGCAGCACACGGAAGTTGGTACCTCCCAGGTCGAGGGCAAGGAAATCTCCTTTTTCTACAACCCAAGAGAGGACCATCAGGAAAAATCCCAGCATGGAGCACCCGGAATGCGGCATAGAGCAGACCCAAATCTGCCCTCTTCCTGGGAGAGGGCTGGAAAGCAAGGCATAGCTGGGAATGGAGACCACGGGATGCAGGTAGGAAGGTGATGGAGGTTTGCTCCCAGGTCAGGGTGATGATGAGGCTTAAAATCATGGAATTGTGGAATATTCTGAGTTGGAAGGGACCAACAAGGATCACTGAAGTCCAGCTCCTGGCCATTCACAGGACCTTCACAGCCTTGAAGCCAAGGTCAGGCACCCCCCCAAGCCACAGGCAGAACCAGGAGCACAACTCAGGATGAGGGTGGGGAGAATCCTGTGATGGGGAAAACCACAGCAAGAGCCAGGCTTTGTGCTAAGTCAGGTGCAGAACGTCCTGGAGGCTCAGTGTTTTCCCAGTATCATATTGGAGGTTTGTGCCACTCCCACACCAAGAGGGAACTGGCCATGGCAAAGGTCCCAGCCCTTCCTGAGGATGTTGGGAGCAGTGATGCTGGCTCTGAGCAGGACATATATGGGCTCACACACAGGACACACATAGGTTTACACACAGGATGCATCACCTGTCCCATCTGGAGTTGAGCACACGTAGGTTGGCAGCATTTTCACCGTCGCCTCCGTGTGCGTCTCCTTGCCCAGCCCTCTCTCCATCTCTATCCTCATCCTTTCCTTCACCTCCAGCAGCTGCTCGTGGCTCAGCTTGAAGGGCTCCAGAATCTTCTGCCGGGCCTTGTGCTGGGCGTCCAGCCTGTAGGCCACGGCCGTCACCATGGCCGCCCCTTTGCCGCTCCCGTCCTCCGAGCGGATGAACCGGATCTCACAGTCCGGCAGCAGCTTCCGCACCGTCTTGTGGAGACGCCGGGCAAAGCTACGGAGGAGGAGGAGAATGGACCCAAGTGTGTCACCACAGGCGATGTCACCCACAGGGCCCCCCTGGCATCCAAGCGAGGTGCCTGGGGGCATATTTGGAGATTCTCTGCTCGTGCCAAGCTGTACCCACTGCTGGCAGGGGCTCTCCCTCTCCGTGCTCCCTCTCCACATCCCCACCATCCTCCCGGACTCACTGTGGGTGTTTCTTGTAGACGGAGCCGTCCACGCCGACGGTGGAGCGCAGCCTGTCCACGCCCTTGTTGTCCTTGATGCGGCGCAGCACCGCGGCCAGCGTGGCCCCGCACAGGCTGGCCGAGCGCGTCGACACGATCTGGCAGATGCGCAGCGTGGCCAGGCAGTCCTCGTGGGATGGCTCCAGGCCCAGCCTGCTCAGGATCTCGTGGGCTTTCTGCAGCCCTTCCTTCTCCCTGGAAGGACAAAAAAGGGTTCGTGCCTGGGAATACAACTTTTGGCGTACGATGGTCCGGGTTTGCACAGTGATGCTGCAGCCATGGGTGTCAGGAGATGGGATGGGAGCCCGGGAAACCACCTGGATCCTACTTACTTCTCAATGGCAGAGACATATCTGGTCTCAAAGTGGCCGGTAGTGAGCAGATCTGGTGTGAGCCTTCCTCCAAACAACAGCCCTTCCTTGGTCATCTTCACCAGGATGAGTCTGACCAGCTCTCCCATGTACATCCCACTGATCATCTTCTCAAACCTGCCCATGGGGAGGCACGAGACGGAATCATGGAATGGTTTGGGTTGGAAAAGCCCTCCAAGGTCATTGAGTCCAACCATCCAACCAGCACCGCCAAGGCTACCACCACCCTCTGTCCCCAAGTGCCACATCCATGTCTGTTAAATCCCTCCAGAGATGGTGACACCACCACTGCCCTGTGCAGCCTGTTCCACATCTGGCCACCCTTTCAGAGAAGAAATTTTCCCTAATATCCAACCCAAACGTCCTGTCGGTCCCTGTAAGATCCCCCCTGAGCCTCTTTTTCTCCAGGCTAAATGATGTGTGTGTTTGGCTGCGTGTGCCATGAGGTGGCCACAGGTTGACCTGAAAACCCACTGGCAGCCTCCCAGTCCCAAATGAAATCTAGGTAATCCCTTCCCAGAGCAGCTTATCCATCACTGAGAATATGAAGCCCTGTGGACGTGACCATCACTCTGCAAGAATTTGTGGCCACCTGAAGGGGGTCAATCAGTTTGCAGGGCCCCCTCAAAAGCTGCCGGAAGCCATGCGGGGAATGGGAGATCTGTAGGATTGGGATGTGGACATTAGGTGGGAGTGTTTGCCTGGGCTGGCAGATGACTCTGCTGGCCAGAGAAGGGAACAGGAATCAGCACGTTCACGTGAGAGGCTCACGAGGGCAGCGGGTGGGATGGACAACCCTGGTTTGTGATACGGCCCCTCTCTGCATCGGTGGCAGAGGACATGGTGACCCAGTTAGCTGGGATGACCTCCCTGGTCCCAGTAACACCGGCGCAATGGGAGGACAGACAATGCCAAGCAAACCACGAGCCTGAGCCCGAGCCAAGAATCTGCTCACAATTGTTTGCCAGGGTTGAGCGAGCCCATGTCGATCTCACGGTCGAATTCCGTCCGGATGTCGTTGAGGACGCCGTCGTCACCGAAGGCCCCCCACTCCAAGTTGATGCACATCCGACCCTCGTCCCCTTCCACCAGGTCGATGTGCCTCATCTCCTCCATGTAGCAGGCGTTGGTACCGGTACCTGGGCCAAGCACAGGCACACGGTGAGCGAGGACGCTGCCTTTCCCTCATTCCCATTATCTCCCACTTCCATTGTCCCTCATTCCCATTATCTCCCACTTCCATTAACCCTCATTCCCATTAGACCACAGCCCAATGCACCAAAGGAAGAGAAGAAGGAGGCAAACAAACATTGGGCAATGCTACTTTTCCAACACTGATATCCTCCTCTCTTTTTTTTCCCCAAAAACCCTGAAGCTTGCAAGAAGCAGGATCTCCCTCTGGAGTTCCTGGAGGGATGGACCCAGGCTCCCCCCACTTGCTGCAGCTCACCAACGATGAGGCCAACTTCACAGTTGTGGTCATCATAGCCACAGGTCATCATGGTCCCCACAGTGTCGTTCACCACGGCCACGATGTCGATGTCAAAGTCCTGAGATGGTGGAAAGGAAAAAGGGTGATCCAACACAGACAAAACAGACTGAAACATCTCCATGGAGCCAAGAAACCCTGTCCCACAGACCAGTGTGCCCCCATCCCACCTCCCCAGCAGGTGACATGCCTGCCCAGCCTCTTACCCCTCTTTTCTTGATGGACTTGCGCAGCATCGACACCACGTCCTTCCCCTCCACACTGCTGCACTTGAACCCCTTTGTCCACATCACAAGGATGCTCTGGGGGGGAACAGCAAGAGGAAAGGCTCAGAGGTGAGACCTGACTCCATGGGGCTCCCAGAACAAGGAACACACAGCCCTGCAGGGGACCCCCCTCGTTATCAGCTCACCAGCTGCACTATCAGCCACCATTTCCGTGTCAGATAAAGTTTATGGTCATGAAATAGCACATGAGCTGCTCGTTGACCCGTTGGCAGGAGAGAACATGACCGGATTTTATGGAGCCCTGGGGTAAAACCTGTTCACAAGACTATTGAATTCTCCTTGAGCCACCCCTGTGTGGTGAACAGCTCACTGTCCCTATGGAACACCCTTGACTCTTCCCTGCAGAGTAAGGTGTTATCTGCACCTGTGGAATGCTCCCTGGGCCATCCCTGTGTGGTGGGGGGGCTCACTGTGCCTATGGAATGCCCTTGACCCTTCCCTGCAGAGTGGGATGTTTGCTGTGCCTGTGGAATGCTCCCTGGGCCAGCCCTGAGGGGTGTGGGGCTCACAGTGCCCCATGGCCAGAGGCACCAGCTGTGTCCCCATCACAGCCACCCAGACGGGCTGAGCTGAGCCTTGCTGGGGGTAAAAAGGACTCGACTGCATTTGAAATCTCCAGCCCTGCAGCCACAGAGCCCTTATTGAGGCAGACACCCGTCCTGCCCCAGAGATGGGGAAGCTGAGGAACAGAGAGACGCCACCCGAGGTCACGGGTTGCAGCTTCTTTGTTTCAGTTGTCTGCCGGGAGGAAAGCGTTAACCTTCTTCTCCCTCACTGCTTCTGCTCAGGCACAGGAGCCTTGCCCCATCCCACAGCACGAGTCCCCTCGCGGGGAGGACGTGCCGGATCGCCAGCGCTCCATGGAGCCGCCCTCCTTTCCCACCCCGCTGCGGAGCCGGGTGAGATAAGGGCAAGGAAAGCCCCCCCCCCCCGCTGCCACGAGCCAGGGCCCGGCGAGGCGGTGGGTGGCAGGAGAGTGGCCACGTGCCTCGCTGGGCTCCGGGATGTTTAGTCTCCCAGCGAGGTCACGGCTCCGGCGCGGGAGCGGCTGAGCGGAGCTGACACGGGGGGATGTGAGGCCCGGCACGTCTGGGTGCCTCGGGCTGCTGGAGCTCTGGCTGCAGCCGGGGAAAAGCTGCTTTCCGTGGAGGCATCCCATGGAAAGATCACACCCCAGACCCCCGAAATTCCTGGGGCTCATCCCTCGCTCCATCAGCACCGAGCCCTGCTGGCACACACGGTGACCTTGGGAACTGCTCGTCATCACAAGGACGCTGTCAGAGCTCACTGATGGGTGATAGATGAAAACCCCTCAAGACTAATTAGGTAAAATCCAGAGAATTCAGAAATCCAAGAGAAGACTCCGGGAGACCTTAAAGTCCCTTCCAGTGCCTAAAGGGTCTCCAAGAGCTGGAGAGGGACTTTGGAGAAGGGCCTGGAGTGACAGGACAGGCTTCACATTGACAGTGTGGGACAGATGGGATATTGGGAAGAAACTCTTCCCTGGGAGGGTGGGAGGCCCTGGCACAGGGTGCCCAGAGAAGCTGTGGCTGCCCCATCCCTGGAAGTGTCCAAGGCCAAGTTAGACAGGGCTTGGAGCAACCTGGGATAGTGGAAGGGGTTCCTGGCCATGGCAAGGGATGGAATAAGATTGTCTTTAAGATCCCTTCCAGCCCAAACCATTCCATGATTCTACGAAAACCTGGCCAAGACGTGTTTAAAACAGGAGACCCACCACTACTCATTCTCACCAAGCAGCTTTAAAAAAGGCAACCTAGCACATATTCTTAGAAAACATTAATTTTCCTTTTAACAGAGGTTTTATAGTGTGTTTGCAGAAGATGAGAAGAAACAAGGTTATTGGGAAGTAATGCCAAGCACTGCATTCCCTGGAGGAATGCTCCCTGCTCTTTGTCCCTGATTGTGCAGCCACTGACTCATTCCACCACTAAAAAATATTCATAACAAAAGAGAGACAGTGCTATTCTCAAGCTCCTCTCACCCAGAGCCTGGGAATGGATTCAAAGGAGAGATGTGGCCCTTCAGGAAAGGTGACATGACCCAAAATCAATGAGCCTAATTAAAAGCCTGAGCTAAATTGGTGTGAGGATCCTCAAGAAGAGCTCATCCAGTCCCACCACAGCCCCTCACCCACCTCATCCAGCTTGGTCTGGTGGCATGGGAAGGAGAAGGTGAACCCAAGGGGGAGTTTCTTGTCTTTGATTTTCAGTTTGTCCAAGAAGTTGGCCAAACACTCGGCGATGTGGTCGAAAAGCTGGAAAAAAGGTAAAGTGTGAGACGTCCCCTGGCTGCCCATTCGAGGGGATGAGCCCGAGCTGTGCCCACACCCCTGCTCACCCTCACCCATCCCCGTGCTGGCTGTCAGGAATTCACAGTTCCCAGCAAAAGATCCACTGGGACCCTGGTGGGCCAGGCAGTGGTGGGATGTCCAGTCCTGCCCCAGCCCCAGGACACATCAGGGGGTCTCGAGGTGACCCCCCAGGATGGGTGAGGGAGGGTTGGACCCACCTGCACCCCACTGCCACGCATGAGCTCCTCGGGGATGGCGTAGATCTGGTTCTCCATCTCCACCTTCTGCAGCCCATTGTCCGATACCTTCACCCTCAGCACACGGAAGTTGGTGCCACCAAGGTCCAGGGCCAGGAAATCCCCGTCCTCTGCAGGACCAGGACAAGGACAAGTCAACGTGGGGGGTCTTGTGTCTGCACCACACAAGAGCCCCGAGCTGGGGACCAGGAACAGGAGCCAGGGAATGGCCTGGAGTTGCGTCAGGGCAGGGGGAGGTTGGAGCTCAGCACAAGGTTCTTCTTTGCCCACAGGGTGGGTGGGCACTGCCCAGGCTCCCCAGGGCAGTGGGCACAGCCCCAAGGCTGCCAGAGCTCCAGGAGGGCTGGGATGATCCTCTGGGACAGGGGGGGACTCTTGGGGCTGGGGCTGTGCAGGGCCAGGAGTTGGACTGGATGGTCCTTGTGGGTCCCTCCCAAATCAGTCTATTCTGTGATTCTTTGATTCTGTAACCAGCCACCTGCCAGGATAGGGTCTTATTTTTAAAATATATTTAATAATTTTATTTATTATTCATATAATTTATTTACAATTATTACAATTTTGGGTATTTTATCAGACCTGTGCCTGTATTCCCTGCCCCTGCTCTGCACCCCTGACACCCCCATAGCCAATGGGGGATCAAAGCACCATTGTGGAGCCAGATCCAGATGCCCTGGGGGAGGGTAAATCCCACCAGCCCCATCCAGACAAGCCCATGCCCAAACCAATGGCCATCCCAGGGAAGAAGAGCCCCAGCAGTCCCAGGCTCCACGGGGAAGAGGCAGCAGAGCCATTCCTGACGCTACTGCTTGTGGAGGCTCCCAGACCTCCGTCCTAAGGGGTTAAATTCCGTGAGCAGCTGTGGAAACACCAGCACTCGGCTGAACTTTTGATATACGAAAACCCTCCTGTTGAGGCCGTGCCGTCCCGGCCGAGCTCCCTGCCCTGTCCCAGGAATGCCGGCACTCCCGGCACGCGGCGACGGCGAGGTTGGAAGGTGGGGGCAGGAAACCAGGGAGGGAAAAACTCCAAAAGACCTTCGGGGGCTCATTGCTGCCTTCCCGGGGAGAAGAACTTGGCTTCTCCAAGGGGAGCCCAAGGGCTGAGCCTGGAGTCTCCCCTCCCCTTTTTTCCAAGGGAGCCCGCGGGGTTTGGAGCCGGGCTGCGGGAAAAGCGCCCAGCTGGCTGTTTTAGTGGGGAGAGGGCCGGGGCAAAGCCCTCTATCAGCACTGTTGGAGTTCTGAATGCACTAAATGTGCTGTGCTGGCTCCCCCGGGCCGATCCCGGCGCCCGGGGGCCGCTTTGTGCCGGGGCTGGTACAAAGGGGCCACAGATGGAACAAAACCTGCGGGTTATTAGTATTCACACGCCAGCGGGGCCGCCGGCAGCTCCAGTGACTCCAGCTGAAAAGGCAGCTCCCGGCCCAGCCCGCGGGGCTCCATCGGGCCTGGCACCTTTCCGGGGGTGACCCTCCGAGGGCTCGGGGCGAGGGAACGGGCACGGGACCGACCGGGAGCTGGGGCGGCTTTAGAGAGGCGGAATAGGGCCATGGAAAGCCGTCCCTGTGCTCCGAGGAGATGAGGAATGAGAGGGCTTGGAGGTCGTGGGCAGCTTCGGCAGGATCAGAGCTGGGGATGGAGAAATGGCGAATGGGGGGAGCACTGGGGGGGGTCAGCACTTCACCCCGAAGGGTCAGAACATCACCCCGAGAAGGGGCAGAACGTCGCATCACCTCAAGGCAGGACATCACATCACCCAAAGGAGGGTTCAGCACATCACCCCAGAGGGGTGAGCCCAGCACATCCCCCGGGGGTGACACAGGGCAGTGGGGTCCTGGCTCTCGGTGACCGTGCCCAGCCCCTGGCACAGGCTGTGGTCCCCTCAGCCCAGGTCACATCCCAAAATGGACCAGCCAGCGGGATGAGGAGATGCCAAGGCCATTACAACCTTATCTTAAGAAGAGCTGAAGTTCAGCGAGTCCCTGCACTGGCTCTGGCTGAGCCTCATTTATCTCTAGGACCACAAAGTCCCCCCTGCAAGAGCCAATAACCCAGAACCGTGGACCATCCCAAAACTGAGCCCTATTAAAGCTTTGCAGCTCATCCCCCCTCGACCAACACACTTGGCACAGCTCTAAGAGAGGCAGAGTAGCCAAAATTTGGGGCTGGAGAAGGAGGTGTTGCAGCATCGAGCTCCTGCACTGGGCCTGTCAATCCCTGAATATTCCTTTCTCCTTCTCCCTTGACCCTTTGCAGGGATGAAGTTTAAACCAGTTTGGCAGCTCCTTTCACATCCTGTCTGCCAGCCACAGGGCACGCCGTGGCCACTGTGCTTGTTCACATGGAAAACACACCAGGAAAACCTTGGAGAAGCTCCCAGCTGTCCTGTTGTCCCTGGTGAACCCACCATGGGGACCCCCCTCAGCCACAGATGGGCAGAGCTGGATGTGGTGCCCAGCTGGGCACTGCTGGCATCGTGTCCTGCCCCACACACGGGTCACACCGTGCTCCTGCTGCCCTTGCCATCAGCACTGGTGCCATTCTGCTTGTTAATAGAGCATGGAAAACACTTCAGGGGGCTGATAAATATGCCAGGGATAAGGGCACTGGAGCCTCCCGGCTCCAGTTGCTCCAGCAACTGGAGCAGCAACTGCTCCAGCAACTCCAGGTTGCTCAGCTCCTTGGAGCTAATGCAGGAAACACAGGAGGATCCCCAAAAAAAGGGCTAAGGAGCCTTGATGGGGCCACCCTCTCATCCTGCCCAGCCCTCATAATCCTGTGTTTTGGCCAAGCCACCCCGTGGGGCTCGTGGCCCCCAGAGCTGTGTCAGGCCAGCTCTGCCCTGCTCTCACCACAGAGCAGCAGCAGCATCCAACCACCACCCAACACTCCCCTCACACTGCTCAGCACCCACGCAAGGGGCAGGAGTTGCTTGGTGGTGATGGATGAGGTCAAAGGGTGGGTTCCCAGGTGGATCAGCTTTGCAGGAGGAAAAAGGCAGTGAAATCTCCCTTGAAAAACTCCCCGGCATCTGGTCATGTGATGGGCTCCGTGGGCTGGCACCAGGTCTGGGTCCTTCCCCTAATTCAGGCTCTCACGTCCCGTGATAAGATATCATTGGCAGTGCTGAGCCCACAAGCCAAACAGGGAGGGCAAACATGGGGCCCTGATTCCAGAGGCTGTTTGTTCTCAGCAAAAAAAGGGAAAACCCCTTGTGCTCCTGAGAAGAACACGTGGGGCAGAGGAGCATGGCCAGGGGACCCGAGCACATGTGTGGGATCACATCCCAGCACCTCAGAGGTTGGTCACCCCAGAGCTCCCACCTCAGCTGGAGCCTCAGCCTTCCAACCAACTGCAATTCCATTGTGTAGAAATCCTCAGCCAAACTGGATCAATAAAAGAGGAAGAGGAAAAGCTGGAGCAGATGGAGATGCAGGAGAAGGTCAAGGTGCAGAACCCAGCACTTCCCACTGCCTCCCCCTACCAGTCCTACCCTCCTTCCAGCTAGTTCATGGAATTATGGAATGGTTTGGGTGGGAAGGGACCCTAAAGCTCATGCAGTTCCACCCCCTGCCATGGGCAGGGACACCTCCCACTATCCCAGGTTGCTCCAACCTCACCTTGGACGCTTCCAGAGGTGGGGCAGCCACAGCTTTCTCTGGGCAACCTTGTTGGGAATACAGTAAATCCCCAACCACAGGGCTTTGGGCATGAAACAGCATCTTTTTTCCAAGCCTTTCAAGCCCATGGGCCGCATGAGCTGGTTTTCCTGCAGAGGCAGCCGGTTATTGGCAGGAACTGAACCCACTGGACAAGGGAAGGGTGTTGCCAAGAGCCATCTCTCAGATTTCCAGGGATTTGGTTCCCAAATCCTGCAGCATCCTCCTGAAAGCTCCAGGCTGGTGTTATCAGCTGCTGGGGCTTAACAGAGGATGCACCACAAGATCCTTGTGTCAACACCAGCATGGAGGAGGAAATGTGGTGACACCAGCAAAGCCTGGAAAAAACAGGAATGGAGCAGGGAGGAGGGTGGTGGTTGCACTGAGCAGGGAGAACCCTTGGGAGGGTCACTGGGGATCCAAGTAGAAGTTTATTTAGGATCTGTTTCCCCACCAGCCTGCAGCGGGATGCCCACCACCTCACTGCAGCATTCCAGAGGGTGCTGGAGCAGAGCAAAGTAAGAAAGGCTGATTTTAGGAGAGTTTCTGCTTCCAAAGCAGAATTCCCACCTGTTTATCACACCCCATGGGAGCAGTGAAGGCACTGGGAGCTGGGGGCCAGGGCTGTGTTTCGGCTTAACCTGCAGATGTGACCTTGTATTTCCATAAGCGCATTAAATGAGGTGTAATCCCAAAGCAGGGACACGGGGTGCAGGAGGGAAGGACAGGGATGGGCAGGGGTGCTCCAGGAGGGAAGGACAGGGATAGACACAGGGTGCTGCAGCAGGAGGGGAGGAAGGGCAGGGATGCTCTGTGGGAGGACAGGGGGGAGCCCTGTGGCACTGGCATTGGGCAGGAGTAGGCCTGGAGCAGAGGGTGCCTGTCCTGGGGGTGGGAGTAGCTGCTGCCACCTGGAGCAGCTGGGAGCAGCATTTGATGCCCAGCCCAAGTCAGACTTTGCCCAGGAGCTTTAAAAAAAAGGGAAGAAGGAAGGACACAGCTGTGGATGTTGAGCTCTTCTCAAGCTGCTGCCACTCCATCTGTGCCAGGGAGTTGGCATCTAGCCCCTCAACCCCAGTGTGCCACCTTGCAGTCCCCACTCCAAAACCCAAGAGACACTGGTGCTGCTCACAGCCTGGATCCAGCTGGGGCTGTACAGGAAGTCTCAGCTCTTGGCTCCCTGGGATCTGCTCAAAACCTTTCCATTTCCCAGCCCCCCATGGCAGCTGCAGCCCCGTGACTGCCCCAACATCCCTCTTGTGTGACATTTTCCATGCTGTCATTCCCCCTTCTCCCTCCCCTGGGTGAGAAATGCCAGCTGGGACATTGGAGAAGCTGGATACAGGGAAAGATGCCAAGGATCCATCTTGTAAGGGCATGGGGAGAGATTGCTCCTTGTCCCTTTGGCGAGTCAGGGTGCTGGGAGTGCTGACACACCCTCCACCAGCACCTTTGGCTGCACCAGTTCCCATGCCCAGGGGCAGCTCCTGGCTGTCCCTGTAATTAAAAATATTCTCCAACATTTAAATAGATTGGAATCTCGATCCTGGGGCAGGCAGCCAGGGCCAGCTTGTGGGTGTAGGTGCACAGAGGGGGCCAAGCACAGGGGATACTCTGGGTGCCTGGATCCTTCAAGGATTAAAAGGGCTCATAAGGAAGGTGGAGAAGGACAGACTTTTAGCAGGGGGTGTTCTGAGAGAACAAGGGGGAACGGTTTTAAACTGAAAAAGGGGAGATTTAGATGGGATAGTAGGAAGAAATTCTTCCCTGTGAGGGTGGTGAGGCCCTGGCACGTGTTTCCCAGAGAAGCTGTGGCTGCCCCATCCCTGGAAGTGTCCAAGGCCAAGCTGGAGCAACCTGGGATAGTGGAAGACGTCCCTGCCCATGGCAGGGGCTGGGACTCAATGGGACTCAATGGAAAGATCCCTTTCCACCCAAACAATTCCATGATGGCCATGTCTTCACAGGGACTCAGAAGATGCCACCACCACCCCCAGACCTCACTGAGACATCACCAGCAAATACCCAACAGTGCCCAGTGACACAGAGACCTGCAGTCATCACCTACAGCTCCCTGAGAGGAGGGTGCAGCCAGGGGGGTCAGGCTCTGCTCCCAGGGAACAAGGGACAGGATGAGAGGGAAAGCCTCAAGTTGTGCCAGGGGAGGTTTAGGTTGGACACTGGGAAAATTCCTTCATCCAAAGGATTGTCCAGCCCTGGGCAGAGTCCCCATCCCTGGAAGGATTTAACAGCCATCTAACACAGGATGTGGCACTTGAGGACATGGGTTATTGGGTGGCCTCAGCAGAGCTGAGGAATGGTTGGATTTGATGACCTTAGAGGGCTTTTCCAACCCAAACCATCCCATGATTCTAGGATTCTGTGGTTCCATGATTCTATCACTTCTGTCCTTGCCTCCAGAGAGCAGTCATGAGGTTTTTTGGCTCCATCCCTCTCTGTCCACCTCTCGTGCTGGTGACCAGCAGCCTCTGCCACCAAGGTTTAGCACAGACCCCTGTGAAGGTGCCGACACTGGAGCAACCCCAACTCTGAGCAACTCCACCCAATGGAACCAGCCATCCCAGGACCTTTTCCTGGACTGCTGCCAGCCCAGATGTGGAGCTGGGGCAGCTCCAGCTGCTCAGGGTTCCATTCCTCCTTCCCTTCAGCAGCCAGGACCACTCCACCAGCTCCAACCACTTGGCGGGTCCTGGGTGCAACAGTGGGCAAGAGGTGGTGCTGCAAGGATGGAGACAAGCTCCTTCCCAAAACACCAAGCTGGAGAGGCAACAAGGAAGTTTCCCCTACGGATGTTTGAGGAAGCAGATTTTTGGGCTGAGAGGGCCAAGCTGGGGATGTCCCTTTGAGGAGTGTGCCATGGGCACGGGGAGCAGGCAGAAAGGCCGTATTGTGAGGAGCCTGGAGAGCCCCTGCTCCTGCCCTGGTGGCTCTCAGACAGCGCTGGCAGCGCTGCCGCCTCACTGCTAATGAAATCTGATGAGCAGGACCCGTGACTGTCTCTGTCCTGCCAGCAAGGGCACGCGAGGGCGGCTTCCCACCCTCCCTCCCTCCTGCCAGCGGGAACTGGGAGCCCCTCCAGTCCCAGCACAGGGCGGGAGTGAGGCCTGTCCCCGCACTCAGCCAGAGCGGGATGAAGCCCCGAGGTGCAGCAGTGAGGGTGCCCATGGGTGCCATCCCTGTTTTGGCAGTGCTGTGAGGACGGGGAGCCCCAGCTCTCCCTCTGCTCCCCCAGGAGCATGTCCCATCCCACGGTACCTGTCCCATCTGGGGTGGACCTGACGAAAGTGGGCAGCATCTTCACGGCGGCAGTGGGGTTGGTCTCTTTTCCCAGCCCCTTCTCCATCTCCTTCTCAAAACGTTGGGACACCTCCTGGAGGGTCTCATCGGAGAGCCGCATGTGGTACAGGTACTTGTCAATCTGGAAGGGGGAGACAAAGTCCAGAGGTCAGATGGAAGGTTGGGGACAGGGGCACAACCCCCATGACACACTCAGGACAGTGCCCAGCCCCTCTCATGGCTGCTGGGGGTGACACAAGGAGCAGGAGCAGGTTGTGACCCATCCCAAAGGGCAGGACATGGCACTGCCAGCAGTGCTGGAATAGGTTATCCCAGGTGTCACTAGCTGCTCCTGCACCTCTTCCCAAGAACCCAGGGCTGCTCTCCAAGGAGGTCCCCAAATGCCACTCTGCATCCCTTTCCCAGACCACTGCCAACTTGGGAATGCCAAACCCCAAGTTGCTCCCGATGCTCCACAGAATCTTCCTGCCGTCACCTACACACCCAAACAGGTTGCTACAGAAGTAGGAATTCTACCTCAGGAGTGAGTCAGGAGGTTGGTGAAGGAAGTTTTCCAGGTGCAGAGCCCTTCCCACACCATGGCACCAACACATCTTGACCTTGACCCCCGGGGCCTCTTCCTACATGAGGGATCCTCAGCCAGAATCCACTGCCCCGTCATTTCTGCACCAAGATCACCCCAAGAGCCAAGAGCCATTCAATCCCTTGAGCAAACCCCGCTGGTGTGACACAAGTGGGTGCTGGAGTGACACAAATGGGTGCTGGTGTGATACGAATGGATGCTGTGGCCAGGGAGGGAAGAAATCCACCCCCTGCTCCTGGAAATCGTTATACCCTTGATCTGGGTATATGGAACAGCCTGACTCCTTCTATAAATGGCATCAAAGTCTTGTCTTTCCTAGGAAGGCACGGAAAAATTCCTTCCTGATCCATCCATTAGTGTCTGTGCAGCTGGGCCAGAGCAGAGAACGGGAGAGGCGGACACTGCCCGCTCCCAAACGATGCCCTGTTTCAATTAGCTTCACTTAAAATTAATTAAAGGGCAGCTGCAAGCCCTGAGAAGTCAAGAGGAAAACTCCACCCCATGCACTCACCTGTGTGCAGGCACGTACCACCTGCTCATCGGAAATGGGGCTCCCTCTGGGTTTTATGGGGCTACGCTGGAGGAAATGGGCATTTTGTGGGTGACTAAGTGCACCCACCCCCAGCGTGACCTCGCTCCTGGACCCTGGGCTGGACAAAACAGCCCTGCTGTGGTTTTGGCTGCCTGTGTTTCAGGCTCAGGATGTTCCAGCGCACCCTTTTTCTCCCCACCCCCAGCTCTGTTGGAAATGTGGGAGCTGAGATCCCAGTGGCGAGGTCAGAGGATGGAGGCAAGGCTGGCCCAGCACATTCCAGGAGTGATGCTTCATCCCCTGGGGAGCAGCATCTTCACCAGTGTGATGGGTAAAACCTCCTGACTTCTCCCGGGGCTTTCGGTTCCTTCCCAAAACTGGGGGCTGGGAGACCAGGGAAACATGAGGGAAAGGCCCAGGAGAAGGAAACCGGCAGGTTTCCCAGTGCCAGTGTTTACCAGCCTCTCCTTATCCACCCCAGCAGCAGGAAAATCAAACACTCTCCTCCCTCCGCTCCTATTTGCTTTCACCTGCTGAAAATTCCCTCCCATGTACCAAGGCTCTGGTTACTGGCACCAGTTACCTCCAGGTAACTGGTTAACAGGTGGCTCTTGCCCCACTACCCCAGCTCACCTCCACCTTCTTCCTCTCCCAAATCCATGAGGGGCTCTGCAGCTGGAGCTCCCTTTGAGCTGTGCCAAGGGTTATCCTGAGGGTTATCCCAGGGGTTATCCCAAGGTTTATCCCAATGCCATGGGACCCAGGACAGAATGGTCCAACCCTATTGTGAGCTGTGAGCTGGAGAGAGTTATCCTGGGAGACAGAGCGTTATCCTGGGAGACAGTGTTATCCTGGCTCATGGAGACCTTTCCCAACCTCTTTGAGCCACTGACCTGCCCCTTGGCATGGCAGGGACCCCAACCAGCCTCATCTCCTCCCCAGCAGCCTGTGGTGGTCGGGGGACCCTGGTGGGACCACCCTGAGTGGGGATGGGGTCCCAGAGAGGTGTCCCCCTCCCACCAGTGGGGTACCACTCCCTTGCCCAAATTGGTGCTTCTCCCCACTCTGTCACCCTGCTTTTGCTGCTTTTTCCCTTCCAGGGAAGGTCTCATCCCAGGGAATGCATCCCTGGGTGCTTTGGGAGCTCAGAAGCTCCTCGGCAGTGCAGATGGTGCAGTGCACAACCCACCACCCCCAAAATCACAGAGCAGGAAACCACCCCGAGGTTTCACCTCCTTCCTCTGGGACAGGCACTACTTGGCACGTCCCCCATGTCCTCCAGGCTCCTGTGTACCAAGAATAACCTTCAGCCTGAGAAACAGGGTGATCTTCCTCTAATCTCCAAAGCCCTTTAAGACCTGGATCATCTTCTCCCAACGTGGACATTGCCCCACTTGGCAGCTGAGGCAGGTCAGGGCATCCTGCAGGACGGCTCCTTCCCCAGCGAGACCACCTTGGGCTCTGCCTGGTCCCCACCAAGGAAGAGCCACAGCCACTGTCTTTCCCAAAGCTTCCCAGCCCTGTGGCCTGGCTCGTTATTCCAAGCAGCCCCCACACTTTTGCAAAGATGGGATAAAACTGGGGGAATTCAGCCTGTAGCACTGGAGCCTGAGCATCTTTCAAGACAGAAACACCTTCTCAGTTGTTTAACATTTTTGAAGATCGTGGAATAGTTTGGGTTGGATTGCCAATTCCAAACAAATACAGTCACTAGGTTAGGATCCGGAATGAGGCAATTGAATTTCTGGAAAGCTTCCAGTCTAAATAATAGGAAAAATAATTTCCTTGAGGAAATCTAAACAAACAAAAGGGAAAAGGAAGGGATGGGATCTGGGAAGTGCCAGGCATGCTCCAGCCCAGGACATTATGTTAAAGCACCATAATGAGCTCAATGCCACGCTTTGGAACCAAAACCCAGCAAATCCCTATCCCTGGCTCAGGGCTGTGTCCAAGGTTCAGCTCATTTCTACACCAGATGCTGGAGAAGTGCCCAGGGTCACCCCTCTCCTGCATGGCCACCCCAGGGAAGGTCCACCCACCCCATGGCTCAACAAACCTCAAGTTGCCCAACTTTTGCTGCTGTGTGAGATGAGATGAACTGAGTTTTGCTTAAAGCAACCCCAAAACCAGCTTTGGTTTTTGCAAACTCACAGCTCTGGTACCAGCACTGTGGCTGGATGGTGTTTTACGCCTTAAGATTCCTCTTAATCAGGGGCTGGACTCCAAAGGGTCAGTGCTGTGGAAATATTAATTAGTCTGTGAATAACTTAATTCCAATTCAATGCCACTATCTTTGGAAAAGAGCTGGGAGTGTTCTCTGGGGAGACCTTACAGCCCCTTCCAAGGCCTAAAGGGGCTCCAAGAGCTGGAGAGGGACTTGGGACAAGGGATGGAGGGACAGGACAAGAGGTAATGGCTTCAAATTGAAAAGGAGGGAGATTTAGGAAATACTGGGAGATAGTGGAAAGAAATTCTTCCCTGTGAGGGTGGGGAGGTCCTGGCACAGGGTGCCCAGAGAAGCTGTGGCTGCCCCATCCCTGGAAGTGCCCAAGGCCAGGTTGGAGCCACCTGGGACAGTGGGAGGTGTCCCTGCCCATGGCAGGGGGTGGCACGGGATGGGCTTTAAGTTCCCTTCCAACTCAAACCGTTCCATGACTCTATAAATCCCTTGGCTTATTTGCTGCCCTCACAGGGGTCCTGGGGAGCCTCTCCCCATCCCCCAGGGGGACACGGGGCAGGATTGCTGTGAGTGATGGAAACCAGGGCGTGATGGGGCCTCTGGCACCGCGCAACCATTTCCTGCCCAGCAAATGTCAGCAGAGAAGGGGAAGGGGAAGAGCCTGGGGAGGTTTGTTCTCATGCAATAAGGTCTCAGATACACCTTTCCTGTCACAGGCTCCGAGGAGGGGAAGCTGCCTTTAGTTTTAGTTTTACTCTGAATGCTTTTCCAAAGCCACGTGCTTGCCAGGAATCAGAGCAGGAGCACATGTTTCCAACCCCCAGCATCTCCTCGCTGTGTTTTTCAGCTGGATGTGCCTAATTCCGGCAGCGTTTTGAGCAAAAGCACAACACTGGGAGAGCTCGGCTGCTTTCTGGGCTGGATTCTTTTCCTTTTTGGCAACAAAGGCAAAGATTCGTTGCGTGTGAGAACAAAGGAGCAACATTCCCGTTTGGGGAAGGCTGGAGCACTCCACACAGTGTGTGCTGTCAACCCTCCCTCCAGGGAATTTTTTTCTGGGAATTGTATTGCCTTTCAATTATTTCTCTCCCTACCCCAGTTTTTAATTTAAGACATGCTGTTTTCTAAGAATCCCTCACGTCTTAGGGATAGTGACTCTCTCCCTGCTTCTCTTAGGGGTGGATGCTGTGTGAGCACCAGCTGTGCTTCCATCCCGCCTGGATCTGTGGCAGGATGAAATGGATTCAGGAAACAAGGCAGAGGGAGCAGCGGAGGCTGCAGGATGAAGACCTCCAGCCCCGGGAAGGTTTTATTCTCTGTGTCAGGGCAGACCCTGTGCCACGGCCTCAGTCCCTCACTCCCAACACCAGCGCTGCCCATCCCTGTCCCGGCGCTGTCTCCCACCCCGGGTGACTCAGAGCAGGGAACCGGCTCGGCCCCTTCCCCGACCTGCTGTGGGTGACACAGGGGTGATGCTGGGCTGCACCCACCCTCCCTCAGCGCTGACCCCGGTGGCACCCACGTCCTTTGGCTCCTCCGCGCCGAATCCAAAGCCACGTGCCCTCCCCACCACGGCCAAGCCTCGGATGACACACGCCCGGAGTCATCTCGAACCCCAGTGAGTCAGATGTTTCCTGCTCGGCCGGTTCCTCCCCATCCTCACCCTCAGCCCCGGGCCGGCAGCTGAATCCACGCTGGAGGTGGAGCCGGGCACCCCTGGCAGGGAAGTCCCACTGCAGAGCACCCCAGTGCCCCACAGCCCCACAAACACAGAGTTCAATCAGGAAAACGCCCTGGTTTCCAGCTCTGGAGTTGATGTCCAACAGCTCCCAGCTGCCCTCGAGGCACCTCCCTGCCCACACGTCCTCCTTCTCCCCATTTTCAAACCCAGGAGGTGTCTGGGGCACAGATCAGAACAGCATCCCGCTCACATGCTGGGTGGGAAAGCCTTGCTGGTGCCAAGAATCCCCCTTTGGATGCTGGATATGGTGGGAAGACAGTGGCTGGGCAGCTCTGATGAGGTGGAGAGGAGCAAGGGAAGGGACACAGGATAGCTTCCCAAAGGTCCTGAAGGTGGGAAAAGCTGTCCTGACATTGACCTTGGTGGCCTTAAGGGAAGCTGTTAAATTGGTTTTCCAGGAATTTGCCATAGGTGCCCCTCCCACAGCCACAGAGGCAGCCAGGCAGGAATCAGCTGGATAAAACTAATCCCTGGGCAAAGGAAAAATAAAAAAAAAAAAAAAAAACAACAAGGAAAACCTGTCCCTTCCTGGAAACGGCCACAAATCCAGGAAAACTAACTCCATTGCCAGTGTTTCCTTCTTTTGAAGGAGGGATGGGGAAGAAGGAATGTTTGACTCCCACTCCAGTCGCATGACAGGATGGGGTTGAGGGACCAGGAAGCCCAGCATGAGCCGGCACATCCCAAGGGAACGCAGTTCAGCGGCGGCAAACTTTTAAGCTGGGATCTCAAAGGACGCTGCTGAGGTTAATTAAAGTTTGCACAATCCCTTGGGGGTTAGATAAGTCCAGAAAACCCACTTTCCAGGCAGGAAAAGGGCAGGAGGAATTGGGGATGTAGGTGACGTCCCCCCAGCTGGGCAGCGGAGCAAGGTAAAGCTGCTCTGTGGCAAGAATGGGAAGAGAAATCCTATTTTCGAGGCTACTTTCGAGGCTACTTTGGATACAAACCACAGCTGTCAGCGAAAGGTACTTTCTTCCCCCTAACAGAGTCCTTTTGCTGCCTGATCCAAAGAGAAAACACATCCCAAGCCACCACACGAAATTTTTTTCCCAAATATAGTCTCAAATTCTGGGTTTGATAGAAAGATCCAACCAAATAAATCACAGCTTTCCAAGAATTTCACACTCACATCTCCCTTTGCTGGGGTCTCCCTCTACTTTCTCCCTTGCCCGGGAAGATTTATAAGCCAGGAATAATTTTTACATCCCTGGTGGAAGCAGCCAGGTCGGACAGCTGGTTTCTCCCCCTCTCTGCCCTCTCCCTGAGCTGAGCTGAGCTCCATGCCCTCTCCCAGCTTTGCCTCAACGGGAGGATTCACTGGAATTTGTTTAAAAATATCCCAGAGAAATCCAGTTGTGGAGGCGGCTGGGAGGGCAGCTCTGTCTCCCACAGCATCCCGAGCTCCGGCCGGTGGCTCCTGGATATTTTTTTTTCTCCTTCACATCTCAACAGCCTTTTTTATTTGGATTTAAAAGCCAGAAGGGAAAAGAAGCCGGTTCCCGAGGCTTCGCACACCGTTTCCCCGGTGGGTAAGGAAGTCGAATTCTTCCATCCAAGCCTTCTCTCTCCATTATTCTCAGCTCCCGATAAAGAAGGCGTGAGCAGCCCGGAGCCGGGCTGTGCCTCTGGCCTATTTCTGCCGTCGGGTTACACAACCCCTTCCCGTGGATTTGGCTGTTGCACAACCCCGGGGCCACTGGCGAGCAGAGGGAGAAGCGGAGCCCATATTTCCTTAAGGATAGTTTTGCGTTGGGAAGTTTTCCCTGCACTTTGTTTAGGTTGGGGTTGGTTTTTTTTTTTTAATGTTCTGCCTTGTTTTCCTTCCTATTTAACACCAGCGAAGGGCCAACGTGGCGACTTTCATTTCCCTGCTGGCGTCACCAGGGTTATCCCAGGGCTCTCTAAGCATTTTCCTCACTTTTTTTATGGCAACATTTGCAAATCCCGACCACCTCACACTCAGATCAGCAAATTCCGATCGCTTTGCAACCTCAGGAATAGCAGCTGAAACCCTATCTCCCCTATTCCCAGATGTCCCAAAAGCCGGTGGAGCCCTGCGAGAAGAGCCGGAGCCTCCGCACATTCTCCCATCCAGCATTTTTTTTTTCCAGGAATAATTTATTAAGCCCAGCCTAAGCGCTGTCCTGGCCAGACAAAGGCCGGCTGCTCGCCTAGCCCTGAGAGAGCAGGAACACTTGCGCTTTTCCAGTGCCTAAATTCGAGAATTAGGAGTGACAAACGCTCCGTGCATCCCAGCAGGACGCTGCTGCTTGGGGTTGCGGTCCGGGAACAAGCTCGGGGAGTTCAGGACCCCAAAATTAAGGATTCGGGACCACGAGATTAAGAGACAGGGAGACAGGAAGGTGTTTTCTATCACTGTCAGTGCAGGGATGGGGGCACACACGCGGTCGGGGGGTGGGGCACAGCGTGGGGAAGGGGACCCGAGGTGCCAAAGCCACCTCCGGGCTCGTGCCCCGGGCTGACCCCGCTCGCCGCGGGGCCCTCGGCTCCAAGCCCGGGACGGGGCGGAACGGGGGAACCGGCTCCGGGGATGCTCCGCGCCGGCG
>WEIV01025281.1:265417-377382 GCA_013390005.1 Calyptomena viridis | reverse complement strand
GAGGCTGCGGGCGGCGCTGAGGTGCGGGCGGCGGCGCTGGCCCCGCGCAGGGGGCGCGATGCGAAAATACGGAGCGAGTATCGGCGCAGCCCAGCGCACCAGAGGGTCAGAATCAGCGAGGCTGCGGTGTTCAGAGGAGTTTCTGATTTAACAGATGGTACCGCAGCAAAGAAACTGCGGAGAGAAACTGTAATGACACAGGTTTTTTGCTCCTTCGTGTGGCAATTTATTCTGGGTATTCTTTCAGTTTAGCAGGGGTACAGTATTTTAACTTCCTGTCAGTAGCAAACCCCAAAATATGCCCCGAGGTTTTGGTCTCTGAAAATGTGATTTTGTTATTAATTTTTAAAAATGCTTGTTTTGTTGTTCCGTTCACGTGTAAATCAGTTTAACACTACGCGTTACTAATTTTAGGGAATGTAAAGTTCTTCACTTAACGCTGAAGTGGCATAGTTTAGTTAGATTCTTTTCCTATCCTCTGAACCGAGGAAAGGTTTCAAAATCTGCTTTCCCATTCAGACGAGGTTTCTTGCTCGGTGCAAAATTGTATTAAGATAGTCTTCTAATTAAAATCATAGTAGGGGAAAGGGAATTTGAGGAGCTTTCTGTGAAACTGATGTCACGAAACTTCTGTCACTTCTCAGCATGTCACTAGTGAAAGAATAGGACCGAGGGCCAGTAAAGTGCTCTTGGTGGACAGTGTGTCTTAATTTTCCTCAGACTATTCCGGTAAGTCTTATCAGTCTAATGACCTGACTTTTGACACTGTTACAGTCATACTTATTTTTGCACACAGTGACTTAGATTTGCTGGAGTACTCAGATGTGAATATTCATGTAAGCTTAAATGTCTGCATGTTAAGCCTCGTCAAAATTTAGATGTATTTTAAAATAGTTGCAGACCCAGAACTTCCATTTCTGCTGTGTATGTTCTTGATTCTGTTCTTAGCGTTATGCAGAGGAGATGGGAAGACTGATATAAGATGCTTTGTGGGCCTCTGCAACTCTTCAACTCTTTCCTTCTCCCAAATGAAACACCCACCCCTTCTCGCCCCCGCCAAGGCACCCCTCCCAGTGAGTTACAATTGATCTGTGGCTTTCCCAAAGCCAATGTGTGTGATTTGGATCTGTTTTGTGTGTGAATAAACTGCTGTTCTGTCAATTCCATTTTTATGAGTATGCAATAATGGGGAAAAATTGAATTCTTGGTTAGATACCTTTTGCCCGCTGCACAAGACCATAAGAGAATGCAGCAGGAAAGAACAGCCTATGTTGATAGCATACTGAAAAATCAGGAGGGAAATTTTTATGCATGGCAATCTGCCATTTTTCTTCTGTGATTAGATTTGAACTGAGATAATACTAGGTATTTCAGAAATAGGATTATTTAAAATCTTAAAAGTCTTCTAAGTCAGAATGTCAAAAATGCCTTTCCTTATGTTCTTGGAGTAATAATTTATTTAATTTTTTGTGTTGCATTTTACTGTTAGGACATTTTAATACTACTAATTATAGTTCCAGAGCTCATACATAATAATAGAATTATTTCAGCATCCTAACCAGATAAGCATTCTTTGGTAGTCAAAGCATATGCTAATAGAGCATATAAAGATATCCTTAGAATTTATGCTGTGCTGTAATTCCTCTAGAGTCTCAGCTGATTCTTTGTTTCTTGTCCAGGTTTGAGCCCAGCTACTGGTGATGAGAAAATTACTTGCATGACAGTGAGGTTACATACTGTTTGAGAATGTCTAGTTAGCAGCTGCAGTGTTTGCACAGTTATGTTTCTCTTCAAACAGGAAAAAAAAAGTAACTAATCTTCTTTCTTAGTGCATATCTTTCCTTGCAAACTTTTTTTCTCAACTGTTTGCTTAATCTAAGGAAATATCTTCTGTGGTTTTGGTTTTGTGTTTTTTTTTTTTTAATAAAGTATGTTCTATCTCTCTGTAAGAAATCATATATAGTTGTTCCCCCTGGATTTGGGGACATAATAGAACTATGAAAAGGGATGTTTTCTTCTTCACCCTTTAGTGTGTTGCTGTTGTTTCTTAAGCTACTACAGCAAAAACATTAAATTAAGCATATTATTGAAACATATGGAAGGTGACAACCTTACAGAAGCAAACAATTACTACTGCCAAGCGTGGTCAACTGTCAGATTAGGATGAGATTGCTATGTCTTTGTGAATGGGTTCACTCAGGACATACTGACTTGTGTTTAATATAGCCATTTACTTAAATTTAGGATGGCTTCCTTGTTTGCTGTAGCAGATATTTGTTAAAATAGGGTGTCTCTAGTGTGTGAACTGTTGCCATCAGAGGCAGAAGGAGCAGTTTGAGACAGACAAAGAATTGCACATGTTCTGAAGCTCTAGGTGTTCAAAACAGACATTATTCTCTTGATTTTGTTGGTGGTGTTTTGTGCTAGGGACAGATGCTTACATGGTGCACTGTAGCAGTGAGCTGTAAATTACCCTGCTATTCTAGCACCTGCTCCAACAAGTTTTACTGAAGATTAGATATAGATACAGAGAAGATATCTCCTGGATATCTCATGATGTGTTATGAATGGGCCATACAGTTTTAGACAGGAAATTATTTGATCTGCAGGTGTCTATCACAGAAAGAGCTTATCCACGGCTGCAGCAGTACAAGTAGTGAATTTCCACTGTACATAAGGTTACTGCTTGTATCACTCGACTACACATTGAAGCAAGTGATGACCTCCTTTCTTATAGTGCTCTGGCAAAACAGAGATAGGAGTTTTGGTGGGTTGTTTTTGGTTATTCTACTGCCTGTTAACAGGGTAAAATCAAAGAGAGAAGTAGGGTGAAAATCATAAACCTGTGTTCATCGTTCACAGGTATTGTACTGGGAAGTAATTTGATTTGGCTCCTTATCTCTTAAATGGTATGAGGACCATTCAGCCCCACTTTGTAACTCCTCAGAAATACACTGAAGCATGTTTACTGTTTGATGATTGAGAAATCATGAAAGGAGAGAGGTGTTAGACGTGGGAACAAAGGGATGAGAGGACAGCTACCCACAAGCAGGATGTGTGTCGTAATGGAGTTATCAGCAGAGCCCTCAATACAGCTTACAAAAATGCTCTGTCCCAAAACAAAGGGTTGGACCTTTTCTGGGGCCAATGTAATGTCTTGTCCACATAGCCCAGGGTTGGTAACATGAGGGGAAAAATGGGATTGTATGAATTCCTCTTTGAATAGTTTGGGAACATGAAAGTTGTATCAGTCTCCTCTTTATTTTCTTTTTTTTTTCTGGACCTGATTGTTTTCAGGCTTGGAGTGATAAGTCTAAGCTGGTTTATATATTTCTGGTAAGCTTTTATGACCCTTTTATTTCATATGATTTGGGTCCTGTTCTCTGTCCCTGCAGGATTAGTACTTAATGTAATAGTTAATCAACATTGGAAGCCTGACTGTCTGATTTAAAAATGACAATTAAAACTTTTGAAGGAACAAGGAGATTTCCCCAGAACAGCCATGGGCATTGTAAAACTGGAAGGACCTGTGCAGTGGCTTCCTGTGTAATAGAAACTGGAGGACTCCAGAAAATTCTTAGCTGAATGAGTTGTTATTCTTAATTCAAAGTTATTCTTAATTCAGAGTTTTGGAGTAAATCCCTCAATGCTTATGAATTCATCCAGATCCATTGCGAGCTCTTCAGTTACTCATTAACCTTAGTGTCTGCTGTTAGTAACTAATTTTTATCTTAGTGTTGTTTTTATTCAACTTCCAGCTATTGAATCTGGCTATCTGCCTGTTGAAAGAGTGACATATTGTCCAATATTTTATTATAGGAAAGTCAATATCAATCATTGAAGACCTCTCGATAAGACTGAGCTCGTCAAATCTTGTGTCGTTCATGTATTTTCAATCCTGTTTCATTTTTGTGGCTAGTCAGTTAGACTTTTGTCTGTCTCTTGGAAGCCATACCTACTGTGTCCTGGAAGCAAATGCTTTTCCTGAATGTGCAGTAACTTCACAGACAAATTAAAAGATAAGGGCATAAAAAAGTTAGTGCCCTAATATGAAGGAGAGAACATCAAGAATTCTCTGATGGTGAAGTAGGCACAAGATGTCTAATACTTTGCTGGTAAATCTGTCAGTGATCAATAGTGAAAGACAAATGAAAGAAGAAATTTTGAACACTAGGCAGAACTTAAGCTGTTAGCAAAAGCAAGACCATTTTCTTTGGAAGATGGGAACTTTGTTAGTCTTGGAATAGGAGTCTTATGGATGTGAAGAATTTCATACTAGGTATGTAAAACAAATCTGTAGTAATTCTGTGTCAGACTTGGGATAACTCTGGAAGACCAAGTATTGCCTCTTGAAAGTGTAGGTACTTTGTTCAGTTGATACTATTTGTACACACTGTTGTTCTGGAAGGTGAACACCTTGCAGCCATCAAGACAGATTACTAGAAACCGTTTTTTTTGTCTTCAGTGCATGATCTCACCCATGAAAGTACCAAATTTGGAAAAAAAAATATGCCATGTGAACATACAGCATGACTGCTTAATTGATATGCTTTTTCTTTCTAGACACTTCATGTATAAAATTCTCATTCATTTCACTGTGAACTTGACTTGTGGAAATAGAAAAGAATTGTCTGTCTCCTGTGTTCCTGTGTGTAAAATGCTTATGGAACACATAAATGGGAAACAAATTTCATAGGTAAAACATAGTTCAACTTAAGTATTTCTATAGATAATAAGTATCCATAAACCTTTATATATGACATGCATATACAGATAAGACTTCAATACTATAGTCAGAACTGTGTTTTTCCCTGGGACATAACACAACCAGATTCCATACCTTCTAAAATAACGGTAAATACATTATTAGATGTTCTTTAATCTAACCATACCTATAGAAAACCTTAATAATAAATAATTTCATAAATAATACAGAGCATACTAAAAGTGTTAGTATTTGTAGTTATATTGCTTTGAAATTGGATTCACTTGTGAATCTTCTTTCTACTTCCTTTGTGATTTTAAATTAATAATACTATAATATTTCAGAAACTGATATTTATATACTGTTGATGTAAAATTAATCTATTCAGTCATCTGAATCTTTGACTGTTTAATTCCAGATAGTCTTATGGATTTTGTTGCACCAAAAAGCCAGGATAACCATGTTGTTGATAAAAGGACATTCCAAGATGATTGATCAACTATTATCACAGCTTCTGTAACTTCTGAAAAGAGTTAAATAACAGCTTTTAAAGAATAAGACTGCTCTTATCCAGGACTACAAACAGAAACAGCAAGAAAAATGAATGCAATGGGAAACAAAATATATATTTTTATCTGGTTTTAATTCTCCATTGGGATCTTATTGTTAGTCTCTATGGGTTGTCAATCATTTTCTCTGGGATTATTACTGTGGTTTTTTTTTTTTCATTTTTCATGGAGTCAGTGTAAACACTAATGTCAGGGCTGTTGTACTTTCCGCTTGAATAGTTTTCAAAGAATAACTCTGATTTTATGTGTGGACTTAAACTACTGATAGAAGTCCCACTCATAACTTCTGCTGCCATTAGTATATCACCATGGCAAAAATAAATTTTGTCTTTTTTTGCATGCAGTTTCCATATGCCAGAAAGCGTGATAGCAGTAGGAATGAGCTGGTCCATGTGGAACACTTAACTGTGAAACTCTTCCGTATGCAAACTGTCATACTTTCTTTTTTAATTATTTTTTTTAACTGAGATTTACCTCACCTGAAAGCTTGCATACCACTCCACATAGTGGAGTTTGTGCTCCACTGAGAAGTTTTACCTGAAGCAATGAGAGACTTAGATGAGACAATGGTGTTCTCATCTTCTAAAATGAGAACAGTGGAATAGCTTACTTATTTTTGGAAATAATTTTGAAGGGAAGTTTTGAAGGGGCACTAACTGAAGTGGCACTAACATTTACTACACTTAAACTGTATCTGTAAAATGAAGATATTGCTAACTGCACAACACAGCATGATATGAGAAGATAAGTTCACTAATGTGAGTCAAATATTCTAATATAGTGATGATCACCTTGGAGAGGCTCATGAGGAAAATGATATTTCTGGCATCCTAGCAGAGCTTAAGTAGAGTACCCTAAGGCTGTGAACTGAACAACTCTGATCAGACTAGACACTGGATCTGTTTATCCAGTAAATTATGTCCTTCCTGTTCTCTGAACATTGAAACAGTCTTGGAAAGAAATTAAATGCTCCATGAACACATAGCTGAAAACTGTAGGAAGCTGTTCATGCATCCTTCTTGAGAAGATTGTTTAAACACTTGGTGACCTGTGGTGCTTAACTGTGTTAAAAATAGCAGCCACAGTATATGATGTGTTGGTACGTGGTGAAGTCCTCACCAAACTGCAACCAACCTTCTGAATTAGGGGAGAAAACTCCTTGTACTGATAATGGGGACCATGGGAGAAGAGACCGGTGTAGCAGCCACTCTATATAAAAGTCATTGCTACGTATAAGTAGTTAGAGTAGGTAGATTCAGACAGGAGCAAGTGAGACAGAATTAAGATACAAGAGGTCTTGGTTTTGATGAGCGTGATACTTTTTCTTACACTCCATAAAGGAAATAGGCATCAAAATCATTTTGTGTCTGCTGGAAGTTTAATACACATCTACATTGTATCCAACAGCACTAGGGAAGGTCTGCAAAATGGGTGAACCCAGTGATGGGGGCAGCCGGTGTTTTTGCCCAGGTGGAGAAGTAGCATGGCTGGATGGAGTTTGAGATGTTTGGAAGGAGTGTGATATGGTGATGAAATGTAATTAGGTTTGGGTTGCAAGGGACCTTAAAGATTATGTAGTTCCAACCTGCATGACAACTTCACTAGACCAGGTTGCTTAACGCCCCATCCAGCCTGGCCTTGAACACTTCCAGGGATGTGGCATCCACAATATTTCTGGGCAATCTATATCTGATTATCTAGTTTGATATAGGCACAGTGAACACCTGATTACCTCACTGCAGTTCTTGGTGAGGTTACTGCAACACTTAGCCAGTGTTGCAGTAAGTTTTGAGCGAGGCTTAGATTGTACCAAGAGATAAGGCATGGCCTCACTGAAGCTTTAAAGGGAAGGTATTGAAAAGATGCAGTTGTGTTGAGAAATATCCAGAAAAGATACTCTTATTTTCCCATACAAATTTTCCCAAAATTCCTTTACCTTCTGTTTTCCCCAGATTTCAGAGTCCTGTAAGTGACACGTGTTGAAAAACTATAATGCAGGCAGAATGCAAACTTGTTACTGCTCTTCCTAATATGCCCTTTGTCACTTCTAACCACTTTTATTTCTCAGGTACCCAAAGGCAGAGGTTTAGTAAGATCTTGTGGCAATGGGCAGTAGAAATGAATTCCCCAAATCTTTTGTGACCTCCTTTGGGGAACATAAGAGACCAATGGTTGAAATAAATGCAGAAATAAATGAAATGTTGGTGACATCTGAAAACTGGCATCGATAGGGAGGAAATTGTGCCATCTCCTTGGAGTTTGCAAAGGATCACTGCCATATCTTCCAAATTCCTGTTACTGCTAATTGCATCCTCTTTTCTAATTTTCTTTTTGCAATTATTTTAATTATGACTCACTATGGCAAAGATACCTGCCTCTTTTGCTGTCTGAGTGAATCCCAAGAGGAGGAAGAATTAAGAATAAAAATACTTTTAAAAAATACTTTATTCATTTCACTTCCCTGTAATACTCAGTCGTCTCGAAGGTCAGTTTTCTGGTTCTAGTTTTCCAAATGCACCCCCTCTATGTAACCAGTAGATCTCTAGATAACAGGAGAATTTGGCTTTAAATGACTTGCTGTGACAAGCAGAATAACTTTTTTCCTAACCTCTGTAAGTATTTTCAAGGTGCATTAATTCACATTTGCCAAAATGAGCCAGATTTATACCTGTGTGAGGTCAAAAGCAATCACCAATGTGCTTTACTATATATAAGTTAAGTCATGTTAAGTGGGTGTTTAAACACTGACACAGATTGTCCAGAGAAGTTGTGGATGCCACATTCAAGGCCAGACTGAATGGGGCTTTGAGTAACCTGGTCTAGTGAAACGTGTCCCTGCCCTTGACAGGGGGGTTGGAACTACATAATCTTTAAGGTCCCTTCCAACCCAAACTATTCTATGATGATTACTAGAAGGACTTTAAAGAATAGTCCTAAAAAAAAAGTGGGGATAAGGGCTTTTTGATGGATAAATGAATATAAAATGTGCCAGTCTACAGAAATACAGACTGAGATGATGTGAAGCTGGTGTAAGCTGGTTGTAGTTTTCTAGATGCTCATACCTGATATTTTATACCCCAGTGCTTGCACAGTGGCACCATGCAAATTTCAGTGCATCAAGCATTCAGTTTCCATGCCAGGATTAAATTACTCTAGTTTGTTTGGAGTTCTAGACTGTTGCAACTTTAAACCACTAGTGTTTTGTCATGTGTCTTTGTTCAGGAAGATTCCTGTTCCATTTAATAAAAGTTGAATTGTGATAAATTAATGATTATGACCAACCTTGAGTTGCAAGACATCTGAAGCCTGCAATGCGTTACACTTAAGATACATGTAACTGACTAAATCGAATGACAGTCTTATTACATCTTCGAGTCTGTTCTTGGTTCACTTTTAACCATCCCTCCCTGCAGGTAAAAAAAGATGAAATTATAGTATTTTTTAAACAAGCTAATCATCCACCTTTTGATTGTGGGTGAGAAATGAATGCAGCATTATTCCTAAAGGACTTCAAACCATAACCTTCTAAGATGCTTTCTCCAAACACACATGTATTGACTTGTGCAAGAGCAAGTTAGGAGGAACACAGGAAATTCTTCTTCGTTTAACTGGGAAATCATTACAGCGAAGACAAGATGTATAGATTGTTTCTTAGCATTTGACATTTAGAAAAATTTTTTGTTCTTTTTTTAAAACTGTAATCTTTTGTGTTAGTTGTTTTGATACTGTCTCAACTAGACTCGTGGTGTTGAAGAGAACATATTTGTATTGATCCATATGTGCATATGTGCATAAAATATATGCATCAATTTACATGAAGAAAAAGTTTGACTATGCAAATGAGCATTTGCATTTATACAATGTAATAATGAGTTAATGTATTTGTAAGGGTGCATGACATCTAATTATGAATCCCAGCACAGGATCTGAGGTGACCATTTGGCTCAAAACTTCTCCCCACCCACCCTCACTCAAGTCATCTAGGCTGCCTCTGCATACTTCGGTTTTCTTGAATTTTTAGATATTATGGGAATAGTTTTAGTGATGCTAAAAGGCTACACTAATTTTTTACAAAAAAGCAACTTTTTTTTTTTTTAAAACGCTGATGCAAAAGAGCATCAGTTCAGATACCCAGCTGTGGCTCCTGGTTGCTCCTCAGGAGAATGCTGACCACCTTCCTCCTTTTGTAGGCACCTGAATGTGGGACTACTTGGAGAATGCTTTAAAATTTGTTATACTCTGTGAGCTGTCACATAAAGTGTGACTTGTGTGCGGTGGGTTAAAGGTGAGCTACAAAACAACATTTAATTTCAATGAAGATATTAACTAATAGAGCTTCAGACAGAAACTATGGCTTAGTCTCTTTCAGAGTACTGCTACATTGAAATTGATGCCTAAGCTTGTATTTTTTTCTTTCCTGCTTGTTATCTTTGTTTGGAAGTTCTAGTTCTTGTCTTTCCTATCGACAGATGCTAATGTTAGTTTTACTGTGAATTTATGACCTAAACAAAATAAAACTGTGCAGAAAAACAGTACTTCCTCCTGGATACAAAGGAATTTAACCCTTTCCTTAAAGAGCTACTTCAGAAGGCTCTAGAGTCTAGAACAGGGCCATGGGAGACAGGATCTGACTTATTTTATTTCAGCATATGGAAGATGCTGGATAATTTCCCCTTAAACAGGTTTACAAATCAACATGGGGGGAAAGAGGTTCTTCCCATGTGTTAGCAAAGGGTCAGATAGTGTATGGCTAACAGCTTTGAGCCATGGGTGGAGAATATTCCTACCTTCTGTTCATCAATAGGGTAGCAAGCATTACATGTTTATATCTATACATTTAATAAAATTGTCTGTGTGTATTTTTTGTCCTCTACCTTCTGACTAATTGGTAATGTGGAACTAAGCTGCCATAGACTGGACATGCATGCTACCAAGAATATGAATTTGAAATTTTTTATTAATCAATTTTAAAAACACATAAGGCTTTTCCTGGTGCAGCACCACTAATTTTATGGTATTTTTCATGCGAGTGGTGCCTAAATGCTCATCACTTCAATGGGCGGAATGGTTACAAACATATTGCTGATGGTGAAGCAGTCAGAGGACACTGGAAAAGAGAACTGATTCTGTGACTGCTTTAATTGCAGGGTAGATAGGAACCAATGCCTCATGTTTGTTCTTTTCAGGGTGTCTGGCCAGATGTGGGGAGAAAAATAACTTGCATAAGTTAAGTTTTTTGTACCATAGTATTTTGTCTTACTCTTTTGTTTCAAAAATTCCAAGTAGCTCTACTGTGCTTGCCAGTAAAACAAACAGATTACAGGAACAGAGCAAAAACCCCCTTCATTCTCTTCCAATTAATTTAATTCCTGCTAAAATCCTGTTTAAAAGGAATGACCTTGTTTCCTTGTTTGGAAAGGAATGACCTTGAAACATTGCGGTTCACAGTTCAAATAATTTGGTTGATATTGGCTTATATACTGGGTGACCTGAATAAAAATAATGAGTAGACAGTAGAATCTTTTGTTGTTGAATTGCTTATTATCTTTTAAAGGGTGTTCATTTTTTCGCATGTCTATATTTGTTATATGAAGGATAAATTTAGTGTTGTGGACTCAATAATGACATTTCCCATTCCATGGTCACAGTTCTTACTTAATGCTATCAGCATAGTCATTTTTATAGATGCTCTGCATAATGTATCAGCATGGGCCAGATTTGCATCTGTGACTCAGAAGATGTAATCTGCATCTCTTACTTGTGAGGCTGTAGTAGTGGTAGTGAGTTTTCTACATGAATGGAGAATTTGTAAGCCTGCACCAACATTAGATAAATAACTTCTGACAAGTGTTGAAATTTTATTTCAATTATATGATAGTGTTTGGTTTCTGTCAGAGGGCTCTGTTGTTCTCAAGCATCCCCATTGTATACCTGCATTTGCAGTGAGCAGAAAGTAATTTGTGCTCTCATATATTCTATTGGGATAGTGGTGAAGTAATTTTAGTAAGACTGTACTCTGTCAGTCTTGCTCCTCTTATACCCTGAATCACTTTGCAGGTGCCAGAGTTGAGTATTGCTGGGAAAAGAACCTAATGCCAGCAGACTGAAATTATGTGAAAACTGTAGTAGTCATGGTGTAACACCTGAAACAGAATACAGGAAACTATTTATGCACAAATATAGAAAGCTTGAATTATTCATCACATGCTGGTGAAAAAGTAGCCTGCATCCTGCTAGTCAGAAAAAGTAGTAACTTTCACTGTGGTTCAACAAAGCTAATTGAGTTTTTAGAACTCATAGGCATGGGCTTAATTATTACAGTGTATCAATTTTACCTGAGTTAAGGGAAGGGAAGCGTTGTGATTTTACAGTAACGAGATGCACAAAGCTCACCTAACAACAGAGTACAGTTAGGCATTTGAAAGGCACAAGAGTGTCTGAATTGCCTGTTTTCTGTGTGCTGCCTGTACTTTTTGGGATGATGCTGTTCTCTGGTTCTGTGTGGACATCACAGCTAAGAAGGGTAATAAGATAAGCCCCTTCTGGCTAAAAAAAGAACAGTGCTAAGCTTGAGGATGACGCATGTGCAGGCTCTCCTTTGGACTTGCACCTGGAACTGCAAGAGTACATAAAAACTCCTTGTCCTCCTGAGCTAATGAGATCTGGAGGGTTCCCATTCTGGTTACCTCCTGTTTTAGCCTTCCGAGAACAACCTCCTGAAGCAGCTGGTTTTCTGACATTTATTCAGTGCTCTGTCAAAAACTTGTGTAGGAAATATGTCTTTGTTCAGTCCTGATTTCAATTTTACTCTTGTAATCCTAAAAGTTACTTCTAAACAGTGAAATGGATGTCCAATGTCATTTTAGTAGTACTTGAGCAAGCACCACTTTCGTGATTGGTATCATTGTGTATAGAGTGGAATCTAATAATAAAAAAGAAGGAATTACTTAATCTTTTGATGGTTTTCATATTATTGGCTTGCAAAAAAAAAAAAAGCTAGAACATTAAGAAGCAACTAAATATATTTTTCTTAGGAAAAAAGTGAGGAAAAACGTTAAAATGAATTCCAAGTTTTAATTAGAGAAAGATAACCGTATAACTGACTTTATTAACAAAGGCATAATTAGGTCCAATTTTCTTCTATATTTTAGTTGAAATGTCCCATGTGAGCATTTATAAACTTTAATATTCTGCGAATGGAGACCTGAATATAAGCACCATATGTTTCACTTCTTTCTTGCTGATTTTATGGTATTATCAACACACAAATAGATAATTGCAAATCCATCTTAAAATTGAAGTACTTGCCATTTTAATGATGTTTTCCCATGAGATTTCTCTTTGGGAGATCTGTCTTTTCAATTACTGTTTGCTGTCATTTAGCACTTCTTGCACTTTAATTTTATAACACAAGTGCCTCTGAATCCATCAAAATTTGTTTCATTACCTTCTCTGTTTCCACTGTTTTCAGTCCCATGCAGTTTTTAAGGATCGTTCTCAGAAAACGTGATTGGTAAAGTATAGTGAGCTTTAGAAAGCAATAGTTTCAAGCTTTTCTTAAAAAATCAAAGTAATTAGAATGTTTCTTTTTTGAATTTTTACTGGAATTACAGCTTCATCAGATAGGAACTAGGTCTTCCAGGAGAATTTAAGTATCATGGCATAAATTATCTTCAAAGTAAGAAAACTCTAGTATTGGTAGCATTACTAGTGATAAAAGTAGAACATAATGACTTAAGAGTATGTGCTCCTGTTTTATGCCTATCCATGTAATTGGTCAGAAAACAAAAGAAATATCACAATAAAAGGTTCATATCGTTGGCTACGCTGTTGCATTGCTGAGATCAGAGCAGTGTAGAGAGTCTGTGCTGATAGTTTTTGCAGTTACAGATTTTGTATCTTAGCTATTCCTAAATGGGATTGAATCAGTCATCGATACACTTGATTTTCTGCAATGCTAAATTCCTACAAATTTTTTGAAGTTCAAAGATACTTTCACCTTTTCTGAAGCCAGTAAGAGCTCTGTGTGTTGATGACTGTTGAAATAGGACAGAAAGCTGGATGCCTGAGCACAGGGTACACAGTCTCTCCAGGCCCCATCATTTAATTCTGCATTAGCTACCTAGTAGTTAAATTAGACCTCTGCTCTTGAATTCTCTGATGAAGGTGTCTGTTTTTCAATCCATAAATGACAAGTAACTACTTGACATATTACCTTATTTTCTTAAAATCAGCCCCTGCAAACACTGTGTCTTCATTTTTTAGGTTAAGCTTGAAAATGGCAACTTTTGTTTTCATGTTTTATAAGTGTCAGTACAGTTCCATCCCTTTGTCTTCTATTTTGTTTGTATACATGTTATAGGAAAATTCAAAGCAAAGAATCATTCTTAGGTGTTTGGCTGCAAGATTGGTAGATTTTAGAAGCGTGTTAACAAGCTGAGCATTTTTCCAGCGAGATGTTTTACATTGATCCTTTTGGAATCTGTATAGCCTTGCTTTTGAATTTCTCTAGTTGTGATATTAAGTTTCCTGAGTGTCTAAATGTGAATCTTATGCTTTCTACTTTTGGAAGTGCTGTAGTTCTTACTCAATTACTTCCTTGTCAGTGTGATTAATATATTTTCTACAATATCTATCATTTGACAAAGTAAACCTGTGTACTGTTTCATTACTGACGTGGTGAATTTTAATTGAATTTATATTACTTTCTTCTTGAGACTGACTTTATGACATAAGTTTTATGAGTCAAGAAACTACCTGCTGTGAAATTGGTCTGCTTTTTCTCTTTGACTGATGCAAATTTCTATGTACAGGGTAAGCACTGAACTAATTTTACAGGCTTTTGTTAGGAAGTTTGATGGGTTTTTTTGATTCGGCTCTGGCCTTGTCATACCATGTTTTCTTAGAAGTCCTGTGGTCTGTTTTTTAGTGAAGGGTCTGATGTTAATATCTTAAGTCATTCATCATACAACATCCTTCCAAGTGCTTAGGATAAAGACTGTTTTAGAAGGGGCATGTACTTAGGGTTGTTAGTGCAACCTGAAGTGTTCTGTTCATCTTTGTGCTTCTTCTGATCAGAATTGAGTGGGTATAATTTTGGCTGCAAGACTTCATGCTACTTGTTATTCATTAAGCTGAAAACTCCATCTGGAGAAGGTATTAATCTGAACTGTTATTCCTGTGCAGCCTGTTTTGAAGTTATTTGTTTTGGAGTGGGACTGATTTGACCAGTGGTGTGTTAAATAAGGAATGGCTCCTTTGGAAATGTTTTTTTTTTTAGTATATTCAAGTATGTACATCCAGTTTCAAAGTGTTTCATGTCCTATTTGATGTATGATGTCTTGAGCATGTTTGTGACTTTGGCTTTCTCTCAAAAAATATTTGTATGTGGATTCTTCTATTTTCTTAACTTTTTTTTTTTTCTTTCATAAAGTCTAAAGTAAAATTACTTTGACCTAGATTTCTTTCAAATTCTTTAGGTGCTATTGCACCTACTTGCAAATTATAGTTTAATTTGAATGGGAAGGTTTAATTTTTTTTTCAAATTGCAGTTTAGCTGTCAGATGAAGTATTGTGTCACTTGTATATGCAATTGAAAGTTGGTGATTTAGAGTCAGCCTTTTGTGAGCAATTTTTTACAATATTTAAAACTCCTGTTATATGAGAGGATCAGTGTGAAGTATTCTTGGAGGGAATAGTTTCTTCTACTGTAGGTGGATTATTATTGAGATCTTGTTTCAATTAACAAAAAAAAAGTACAGCAGCATTCTCTCATATGGGGAAGAAAGCTAGGGAAAAATGTAGGATTGAGGTAAGGCAAAAAGAGAAGTTCCTCAGCAGCATCTTGGAGACAGTTTCATGAGTTGCAGTTTTTCATTTGAGGTTTTCTTTTCCTTTGTAAACTCTTTAGAAAAGAAAAGAAAGATAAGACTATTTTTTCAGAAAGAATGATCTCTTCTAGCCTTTACCTGCATTTGTGTGCTGCAAAATACAATAGTGAGGTCATAGACATACAGCAGTGAATAAAAATGTAATAGTTATAAGCCACAGACAAAATCTGATACTTGGCAGACTTGCTGAGTGACTTGCCCTCTTTCCTCACAGTGCTGCTGCTGTACAATCTTCCTATTTTCCAGAGTTTGCCCACCCCCTGTTAGGAAACTGTAATTTCTGGCAGGGATGCCTGCTAGCAGAGGCCTCTGGGAGAAGGTGTGGACCCAGAGTGTGCTTCTGCCTCCACGGTTGTGGATTGCACGCGGGTACCAGCACTTGCCATCTGGGCCGCTTTGTTCACCTGTAGTTAATCTTCCTAAACATATGTACTGACACTTCTTTTTTCTCTCCTGTCTGTGTCTGTTCATAAACTAGTATGACTTCAACAATGCTGGTTTGCATTCTCTAATCCAGGAATAGACTAAGGGCTTAAAGTAATTAATATTTAGTTTATTAAAAGCCTAAATACGCAAATTATCCTCTTTCTCAAGGTCTGTTTGTGTATAATTCTGAGTGTTCATTTCTGTCATCTTCTGCCCCCTTAATTTAATCTTAGTGAAACGAAGGATGTCAGTTCTCTAAACCATATTTAGAGCTGTGAAAACCAGCGTTCACTGCAAAATGGGCTTCCTGATGGAAGCAAATATGCTTCCAAACACTAGTTCTGCTTCCTGAAAGGGCAGGCCCATTTTAATATCCTGCAGCAGGGTGACAGACAGGGCAATCCAGGCAATCTGCTTGTCTCACTGCAATTTGCTACATATACTTAGTCCTGAGCCACTTAAAATGAAAATCACCATAAACTCCCATAAATGGGGTATATGCCCCATTAAATTTAAGCATTTAAACATGAAGGTTCTGTTCATTAATTGGTGTCCAAAGAGTTTTTAATTCTAGTTTGCATACATGTGCTGAAGGTCTAAGTTTTTGATAAAATATAATAACCATGTTTTCAACCTTTGGAAATCCATTTTTCCAGCAGATGAGACTGTGGTTGATACACTTGGATAGACGAGTTGTGATTCCTGTATAGTTTGTTTGGCAATATTGTACATATTCTACTGGAAATTCAGGAAATAGGCAGCTCTTAGTGAAATTTACAGTGTTGAAAATAGGGAGCCATTTGTATTCTTCGGGTGTAAGGTTCTTTAGCTATGTCAGGATGATAAACAGAAACTCCATGTTAATCTGACTTAGTAAGGAGCTTTCAGGATCGCAAGTTAGCAGATTCGTAATCTGACTGTTTGTAAACAGATACAGTTGTTGACCTTGTGCGTGGTGGATGTGCTTCATCACTATAGCTTTAGAAAAGCATAATACATTTTCCCCATTGCCTAAATTACACAAATAAAAATGGAAGCCAGATCTTTCTGCCATAGATTTCTCAAATAACTGCATTATCCCATGGCTGGGTACCTAGTGCTGTTTTCGTGTTCTTATGCAATGCATTTAATCCTCAGTGATCAGCATCCTTTAAGAATTAGAGCACTCCCATTATTTTTATGGGCACACAGTACAGATACCCTTGTACTACTTAGGAACCACTGTGTGAAATAAATTGATTAATAACAAGCTGTACTTAAGGGTTCCCCTGCTGGACCTGTTGTCTCTTTCCATTACTTTTGTACTCTTGTTTTGATTATGCAAAATAAATTGTATTTGTCTTTTCTGGCTAAGAAAGGATGAACACCAAACTCTTAAATTCTGCCTCTTTAAAGTGCTACATGTTAATTGGGTTTCTCAGTAGAAACTGTCTTGAGAGGCAATATGACTATAGTATAATTGCGTGAAAGCAACACATCTGTGAGACTGAAGCAGCATCATGTAGGTTTGTTTTCTAATAAGGTGCTTGAAGAGAATTAAAATGATTAATATTTTACATGCCACATGAGTAATATTTTTTAATCCAGTGGCTTGTGTCTTCCATTTCTCACACAGAAAGTACCAAACAGAAGTTGCTTAGAATATCAGAGACCTCCCATCCTTGGAAATTTGCTTGCATGCCTTTTTCTTTTGAGATCAGGCCAACCAAAAAAGTGTCAGGTTGGGTAATACTTTGCAATTTTATCAGATTTCGCAGACTATGGGGTTTTGTTTTGTTCTATTTTTTTCCTTTTCCTAAACTTAGTTTATGCCCTGTCAGTCCTGTCTGTTCTTGTGTCAGTGGTGCTTCAGTTCAGCAGTGCGGTGATGGTATTCCTGTTGGATGGCATTTTGTATGGGAAGTTGGGTGCCTGGAGGACTTTTCGTATTGCATGCCCATCCGTGTATCCTAGATGTGGAGAGAGTGTAATGGGGGCTGTGGATGTAACTTCTGCTCTTGTAGCAACTCATTTTCCTTTTAAGTGATCTTTTTACCTCATGAATTAAAAACGTTACTCCAGAAACAAGTAGCGACACAGTGTGTATTATTCGGAAGTGCTGGCTGCAGCCAATTCCCACTACTAATTGAAGTTATCCATTTATTCTTGCTTGTTTTTTTAAACCAAAAGTGTACTTGAAGCTGACCAAGCAGCAGATGGCTAGGTAGCATCTTTCTCTGAAGAGCTTTTAATTGATTTTATATTCATTGATTTCTGAAGTCTTCAGAGTCATGCAGGAGCTGCTGTATTTCTTTATACTTAGTGGACTCCTGCATCTTCCCAAAGAAAAGGACTAGGCCCTGATGTTGGAGAGCCTTTCACCACTGTGTAGGTGACATGCAGCACATCCTGGCATATTGCTTCTTGCAGTTAGTGGGCAGATACTCTGTGAAGCATAACTGAGTAGCCCTATAGAGACTGAAGCATCTGTCTCTCAGCTACTTGCTGTCTTTGCTTCATGCCTCTTGCATCCCTGATATCAGGGAAGCCTTGAATCTCTAGAAAAGCCGACTGGCACTTCTGGATGTGAAGCCATCAAAAGAAGGCATTTTGGATTTTGGCTTCAGATGTTTTAGTCCTTCACTGAATCTGTCATTACTCAGTGTGGTAGAATGCCAACTGCTGCTATTTTAATTCACACTAAGTAACAACTGTGTTCATTGAAGTGAATAGAACTACTTAAATAATTAGGAGCAAATCTGTAAACTGAGTTTCAAAATCTGATTCAAGGTAATCTGAAAGAGATTTAGTGAGAAATAGGAGAACAGTCATCTTGCAAACCGCTACCTTTTTCACCCACATGCAAATGTATGCACACGTGCACATGTGCACAGCACCTTACTGGTGTGTCTGATGGAAAATTTGCTGTCATTTGCAGTTTGGCTTAACATGCTCTACTCCTGCCAAATATTCATAGAAAGGGTTTGAATATGAATGATCCATTTTTCTATAGAAAATTATTGGCTGTAAACCTTTTTGTTATCTCTTTTTCTCAGCTAATTCTAATGACTATGACTGACTTTAATGGCTTTAAACTGAGAGTAGGTTTAGATTGGATATGAAGAAGAAATTCTTTACTGTGATGGTGGTGAGGCATTAGAACAGGTTGCCCAGAGAAGTTGTGGATGCCCCATTGCTGGAAGTGCTCAAGGCCAGCCTGGATGGGGCTCTGAGCAACCTGATTTAGTGAAAGGTGTCCCTGTCCATGGATGTGGGCTTGGAACTAGATAAAGTCCCTTCTAACCCAAACCATTCTATGATTCTGTGACTTTAGTTCAACTTCTCCAGCCATTTTAAGTCAGTAAAATAGAAGTTCAGTGACAGTGATGATTGATCTTCCTATTATATAAGGAACTAGGAAACAGTTTGCGGTATGTTAAAGACCTGAGTGTTTCCTAGTTTCTGTTATGGGAAGACAAGATATCATAAATGGCAGAGTTAAGGAGAAAACTGCAGAAGGAGAGGTAAACAAGTAATGACCAACTAAAAACTGCGTAATGGAAAGATACTTATTTTGGTTCCCTAATAATGATACAGAATAAAAAATGTTTACCAGTGTTCATGACTAATAAGAGAACCAGGTCATTCTGCCTTTCTTCCTTTCCTCTGCCAGTGTAAAAACTCACTCCTAACCGACTCAAACAATTTTGTGTTTTTAGCCACTATCTTGCACTTCATCATGCTACTACATGCTGCCTTCCCTACTGAGAAACTGTTATAGCATGGTGGACAATAAAGGCTGCCTGCTGTGATGAATGTTGGCTACCCAAGGGCAATGATATCCTTCATGACTTCACTTCTGAGTTGCTGACTGTGCCTCCCAGCAGACCTATATGAATATGGAATTTATTTTAGGAATAAATTGATCCTCAGTTTTGTAACTTATTCTTAGCTGGTGAAATAAATAATTAAAAAAATTCTTAAAAAAAGGAAAAGCGATACATTTTATTGTTTTGTACAAAGTAACCAACTAACAAAATTCATTTTGTTAACAGGTAGAAGAAACTGCAAGTTAGGACAAATGGAGGAAAGATGCTTGTTAAGTCTTCTCTGCACAGCTTGGGGATTTTATTTTTTATTTTTATTTTTTCCCAAAGCTTCAAAAAAGGTATTTCAACATCTGACTTGTGTATGGTTGCTCCAAGCAGCTCAGAAAAAAAGCCAATCAAGACCTCTCATTGATCAGGCTTTGATTTTTTTCTCTCAGGCAAAATAAACCAAAGAATGCTGCATTTATCTTGTTACAGAAATATTCTTTTAATGTATTTAGGTAATTGCAGCAGTAGTTTTATCAGTTCTTGATACATTTAGAATTTCGAAGAATTTATAACTGTCAATTTGCTTCTGTTTTAGTTGTCTGATTCTTGATTTTTATGTATTTTCCATTTAGCTTTTGGTTGGGCTGGTGTCTTGAGAAGTTTGTAGCACATTCTGATTATAAAGATTTTGTAAAATTCTTCTGCTATTGTTACGTTCTTTTGTTTTCAAATGCTGTTTTTAATTTTTTTTTCTTACAAAAAGAACACCGCTATGACATTGCCTCTCTCAACAGAAGGAGGGTGAAAAACATCTTAGAGTCAATTCAGTTATGCTACAATAATTTCCTCATCTCTGATGTTGATGTGCTATGTTTTTGTTACAACAAAGCTACACTAGACTTTTGCCAGTTTCTATGTAATGGGCTGTTTCGAAATCTTTCAGATTCTACTATGCAACAGACACATTTAATTCCAAAGGTGCAAAGATGCAAAGGCAAGCAGGATGGCCTATTTACTACTTGTGTCTTTCTTACAAATCCTGTAGTTAAGTCTGACTTTATTGAAGTTACAGGCTCTTACGAGGTAGTGACATGGACATACATGCCATTGTCCAAACAGAACATTCCAATATCTAGAACCTGGAAAAAGTGGTGCTTTCCAAAGATTCTTAAACAGTTGTAATAAATTTTGATTTAGAATAATGTGCCAAGAGAGAGGTGCATGAACAGTCACTTCTGCACACTGAGTAATAGTCTCAGCTTTTAAATTAGATGTGCCAGGATTTGCAGCTTGCCTGCATGTTGCTTGGTATTCTGGCTTGCTAAAGATCATAGCATCTCTACAAATGGGATTTCCTTGGCTCAGTTCCCAATTTGAAGTTTTTGCACTTTTTTTAGGAGGTACTCTCAGAGGAGTCCTTTGAAGCTGTTTCACCAGATGAAAGTGACCCACTCCAGGAGATTGCACCTCAAATTCATTAGCTTGACCTGTATTCTTAATGAATTGTGATCAGTTTCCGATACTACCCAAAATGTTGATTCTGGTTGCAAAATCCTGTAATACCTACATTATCCTTGACAAGAATTATTTTCAGTTGTTCTTCTAGCCATCATTTAGAGTCCCAGGGATATGCCAAAGCCAATAGATACAAGAGTCTTACCTCTTGTGATACTCTCTCCCTGAAAAATGTCAAACAAAAAAATGAGATCATATCTTTGAAGCTAGTTTGGCAGCCAGGGACCTGGTCTTCATTACAGTTAGCTAATATCTGGGCAGCCCTCTCCAAAACCCTGCAGAACAATCATCTGTGTTTGGCATATCTGGAAGTCAGAAGGGCTGTTTTCTGAGCTGGTATGCCGATTTGGATTCATGAGCTCCCTGTGCTTGAGGAAATGCAAACCTGTGACTGCAAAAAAGTTGTAGCTTAATAGGGTAGATTAAGGTACCTCTTAGTGTATCCATTCCAAATATTTTGGGAGGAATAATTGCTTTTACATGTATTTGAGGCAAGAAAGAGCTTTCAGAAAAATGCATTACATAAAGCTTAAGGTATCTTCTCCTGAAAATTTGTATTTCAGTGTTTATAATGTACTCTTCTGTCATAGTGAAGGTTCTGAGAGCTAAATTGAAGATAAGTGTGTAGTAATCTAGTTTTGCTACTTTGTTTTCCTCTTACATAGAAGTCCACTAGTGACCTCTGGAAAACCGAACACTGATATAATAACAATAGTAAAAAGAAGGGAAAAAAAAGGCAGTTCATTGTCGTGACACAGCCCAAGTGCAGTACTCACAGGTGGTGGTGTAATCCAGGACTGTGAGCTATAGGCTGTTAAGTATTCTGCTAATGCATGTGTTTGATTTAACAAGTGAAAGGATGTTTGCCTGGTATTTCCTTGGGGATTTTACTCTTTCCTTACAAAATAAATTTTCTAAATCTCCAGCAGATGCCTGCACTTCCTTCAGTTTACATAATTAGGTACCAATGCATTCTCTCTACCTGTCCTATGGGCAACATATTGGTATTCAGCTTTGAATTTCAGATATGGTCCTTTTCATCCCAAATGAAATCTTTGGGTTGTGGAGAACCCTTGGTAGTTTCTACTGGACATCAAGATAATAACATGTAATGCAGAGAGGACTATCCATGCTTGTAGTGGTAACCTATAGGTCTCATGATTAACCCTTCATTTTTCCCTCACCAAGGCCATTCAAGAGATATTACCAGAAACTTCCTAGACAGTTAAAATGAGCTGGGATTTTTTTTCGTGTGTGTATGTATATGATTGGATGTATTTTATTTGTTTGTTTGTGTTTCCCTTTCATTCAGACCATAAATCTTGTACTCTTGGCAAAAAGATTTTTTTCCCTACAGAGATTTGGTAAAGTATTGTACCAATAGCTGCCAAAAGACATCTCTCCAACTCTTGTATTTTGTCTTGGAAGAGGATCAATTTCCTTGTCAGATTTTGGCGAGTAAAACAACTACATGCAAAGCTCCTTCCCTTCTCTTTTTCTGATTTCAGCAAATTATGGGAACTATTAAAATTAAACTAAAACTTTCTTCAACATCTTTGCATTGATTAGACCGTTTATAATCTCTTTATTGTGGTGCTAAAAACCTCTTGCAGCAATAGGAATACCATAAGCAGTGAATCGAGGAACCCTCATTTAAGCAGGAGGAAGACTCGAGTGTTTATATTAAGATCTGTAATTCCCATGTTTTGCCTTCTGCTGGGAGGAGTTAGATACCATGCATAATTTTCTTGGAACATATTTTCAAATATAAAATTAAATATCTTATTTTTTATTAATAAACTGTTTGATATAAGTAACCTTATGGGCTGTTCATTCTAACAGCGTATATGATCTGAGAGATGTTTTTCTGTACTTAAAGGGATCATATTAATACTCAGCTTTAACTCATAGTGTCTAGTCTGCTACCTTGCTAATCATAAATTTAACAAGTCCAAATGCCAGATTCTGAACCTAGGACAAAGTAACACTGGGCATGTGTGTAACCTGGGAGAGGAGTGGCTGGAGAGCAACTGTGCAGAAAGCAATCTGGGGTTGCTGGATCTGGGGCAGTGTTTCAGGGGGAGTCAGAAGTGTGCCCTGGCAGCCCAAAGGACAGACTGTGTCCTGGGGTGCATCAAACACAGTATGACCAGCTGGGCAAAAGAAGGGACTATCCCACTGAATTTGGTGGTGTTGTGGCCTCACCTTGAGCACTGTGCACCACCATTTAAGCAGGATATGAAGGTTCTTGAATGTGGCCAGAGGAGGGCAACACAGCTGGTGAAAGGGCTGGAAGGCATGTCCTGTGAGGAGTGGCTGAGGACTTTGGGGCTTGTCTAGTTTAGAGAAAAGATGGCTGAAGGGCAACCTCATTGTGCTCTACAGCTTCCTGAGGAGGGGAAGGGGACAGGGAGAGGCTGAGCACTTTTCCCTGTTACCTACTGGCAGGATATGTGGGAATGGTTCAAAGCTGCACCAGGGGAGTTTCAGACTGGACATTAGGAAGCATTTCTTTACTGAGATGGTGATCAGACATTGGGCCAGGCTTCCTAGAGAGGTGATTGATGCCCCAAACCTGTCAGTGTTTTTGTGGCATTTGGACAATGGCCTTAAGAACATCCTTTAACTTTTGGCCAGTCCTGAATTCTTCAGGCAATTGGATTAAATGATCACTGCAAGTCCCTGCCAACTGAACTATTCTGTTCTGAAATATTTTCTGACTTGTTTTTCACATTGTTGTGGTTTAACCCCAGTTGGCAACCAAAGCCCATGCAGCCTCTCAATCACTCCTCCCCTGGTGAGATGAGGGGGGAATTGAAAGAGTAAAAGTGAGAAAACTCATTTGTTGAGATAAAGACAGTTTAATCGGTAAAGTAAAAACCACACGTGCAAGAAAAGCAAAACAAGGAATTAATTTACCACTTCTCGTGGGCAGGCAGGTGTTCAGCCATCCCCAGGAAAGCAGAGCTCCATCGCACGTAACAGTGACTTGGGAAGACAAATGCCATAATTTCAAATGTCCCCTCCCATTCCTTCTTCCTCCAGCTTTATATGCTGACCATGATGCCTTATGGTGTGGGATGTCCCTTTGGTCAGTTGCAGTCAACTGTCCCAGCTGTGTCCCCCCCAGCTCCTTGTGCCTCTGGTGGGGTGGGGTGAGAAGCAGGAATGGCCTTGATGCCTTGTAAGTGCTGCTCAGCAATAATAAAAACATCCCTGAATTATCAACACTGTTTTCTGCAGAGATCCAAAACACAGACCCATACCAGCTACTGTGAAGAATATTCACATTATCCCAGCCAAAACCAGCACAAACCAACCTTGACATTAGCAGTTCTGCTCTTCCGACTTTTTAGGCTACAGACAGGTTTTTTTGTAACCTTTGTTCTGTCAGATAAACGAGAAAGTTCGCTGGGACACATTGAAGTGGTTACTGGTTTTGCTACTTTGTGAGTCAGACCCTATCTATGAAGAAAAAAATGAATGCACAAAACAAGCGTGTGAACAGTGCATTGCATGGCTGGACAGCTGGGGGTCGTGAGGGTCCTGCTCCACTTTGCACTGGTGCAGCCTCACCTCAAGTACTGTGTGTTGTTTTGGGTGCCACAATATAAGAAGGCTATGAGGGTTTTGAAGATGGTGAAGGGTCAAGAGGGGAAGCGATACAAGGAGTGACTGATGTCACTTGGCTTGTTCAGCCTGGAGAAGAGGAGACTGAGGGGAGGGCATCAGAGGAAATAAACTGAAAGCTGGAAGAGTTAAGAGACAAAAGGAGACATGTCAAGCAAATGTACAGGAACATCTTGCATTTGAGGTGATTTTCAGAGCTTATCTGAAGCTGTAAGAGATGGGAAAATCATTTCAATCTCTTATTCTCTAACTTAGTTTGTTCTTACTAGCTCCTGGCCTGAGGGCAGCAAAGGTTAACAGCAGTGCAGTATTTTCTGTACTCCTACATGACAGTAAGCATGGTGATGGTGGTAAAACATGCTGCATTCAGACTCCCTGTTCTAGCTTTAATGTCAAAGATATTTTGGCCCCACAGATAATAGATGGACTAGATATTTCATTTTTTTTATTTATTAGTCAAACGTTAACTCATATGAACTTAATGATTTTCACACTAAACTGTATAGGAAGCTGGCTGAAGCAGTCACAGAACACACTAATAAATTCTTTTTGGGAAGTGTGATATATTGCTGAGTTCCCAGAATTCACAAAATATGAGCCAGGGAAAGATTATCCATGTAGGAACACTAGGGAAAAATCCTGAGAGAAGAACAGCAAACTTAGCTACTGATGTAGACTGATGAGGAAGAAGAAAAGTACATATCAAACTGGAATGTTGAACCAGCATTGCCATATGCAAGATAATAAATAATTCCTGTTTTACTCAGTCTGCCTTGAATACTCTCTCCAGTTTTGGGCATCCACAGTTTAAAATATAAAGAAGGATGATCAGAAATCTGGAAGACATGATCTCTTGAAAAAATTGAATTCTAAGTTGAAGTTTGGCCTAAAAAAGGGACATACTGGGGAGACATGGGAAAAACACTCAAATGTGTGAAGTGGTTTTGTGAGAAAGGGCAAAGAATTTTTCTCTCTGTCTGCTGGGAAAATAATGAATAATGAGCTGGAGTTGTGGCAAAGAATACTATTTTTAGGAATGAATATCTAATGTTTAGAATAACAAAGCTATATTTCAGATTATACAGCCTCCATCCTTTAAGGTTTTTAAGAACAGGTTATAGTTAGGCCAATATGTATTAGAAATGGCTTAAATACATTATATATTGCTTTGGGTAAAGATTATAAAATAAATAGTCTCCTGACCACTTTTAGCCATTTAGCCTTCCTCTGTGTTCACTACATTTCTGATGCCCCTGTGATCCACTGATTCTTTGTTCCATCTGTCTTCCAAACAGAGCTTTAACATAGTTGATAATTTCTTTGGCTGGGTAATTCTTTCTTTTTCTCTTTAGTTTTTGCTGACTTTGTAAAATATATTAATGTATCTTCAAAGAATAATGTCTTCTGTGAGAGTTAATTTTGTAACTTCTGCTTGGACAGCAAACAGTAGGACTTGGTCTGTTGATTTTTGGGAGTGGAAAGTTAGAACTGTGGCTGCAGCCAGGGCTCATCAGAGGACTAGGGGAGAGAAATTAATGAAGAATCACCTTTAGGGGTCAGAGTCATGTATGAGCCTCTTCTGTTATGATAAATCCACCTTAGCTACTGTTGTGCTTGGTGGGGTGAAAGCTGCATAGTGCCAAGGTTTGGAATATTTTAGTTATTTACCAAACTAGAAGTGTAACCTTTGATCTAAAAAACCTGTTCACTAGTTCTTACAGATTTGGCTCAAAATTTTGCTTTGAGAATGGCACAGTCTATAGGCAGTAGGACTCTGAGATCCAATTCCAGCACTGTATAGTCAGCTTTCTTCTTAAAAAGGAGCAGAAATGGAAAGCAGCAAAACTGGGGATATATATATTGCGAAAAGAAAATAAGGTACTGTAAATATTGTATATTGTCATTTCTGTATTTATGGCTTTCAAAAAATAGGATGAAAAACTAATGTCATTACATGAATGGCAGTGGGACAACAACAGTGATTATGAATGGAAAGAATATTTTGGTGTTGATAACAGGAATAAATAGACTTGACAGCTGATTAGGGGAGACTTTTAATAAGTGAACTGAGAAGAGCTTTTTTAATACACTTAGGAAAATCTGTGTTATCGTATCTTGGAATATAGTCATCAACCAGCTAATGACTAAGCAGAAATACACTTCGTATTGTATTGAATAAATGTAATTCTCTTTTTACTTTCTTCATTTTGAATAACACAGGCCAGATTAAGTGAAAGTGCTTGAGTGCCTCTTTAATAAGAAATAGATATAGTGAAATCATTATTTTACATCATTCTGTGCAGCTAAGTGACATCTTTAATTTAGATATAAATAATCACTGGGAATGCAGTTAAAGTGAAAGTAATTATCATAGCATTAGTTTAAAAGTCAAAATTTGAAAAACATTCTTAGAATGAATCTGCTACTGTTGCTGTCTCTAGTGTCTGTACAAAAAAACCCCTCTTACGCCTCTTTGTATGATGATAGCTAAATAAACTCGTGTGCTTGACATATTCTACTTTATTCTACTCACTCCACTCCCTTTTGAATTAGTTCAGATAACTACAGCCAAAGCTCATCTCCATTTCTCCATCCTCCAAAGGCTTCTACCTTTGTTTTGGCTGACTAGAGACTCAGATCTGTATAATTCTGTTCCCTGCTCGTGATCACATTTAGCTGACATTATTTTATTTTGATGAGGGAGGGCTTTTATTTGTTAAGAAATGCAATGCTTGTGAAATACTGAACTTAGCTTACAGTACCACTACATTTCGTAATAGTGCAAAAGAGTACAGGAAAGAGAGCAATTCATCAGCTTTTGTCCCAGGAATTGTTTTATCTCTACATCATTATTTATGTGGAATTACTTACGATCCCTGTAGTCCTCCCTCTGCTGCTGTAAATTATATAACTATGTTATATTTTGTCTGCAGCATTAGCAATGATATATAGAAATCTGATACACAGTTTCTCAAATGGCTTGTAATCAGACAGAAGTAAAACTGGGGTTACATGGCAAGGATTTGTTAGTGGGGAAGTTGCAGAGGTGGCTTCTCTGAGAAGACATGAGGAGCCATCCCACTGTCTAGAGCCGGTTTCAAACATTCCAAGGTGGACTTGCTGCTGCTCAAAGCAGAGCCCATCAGTGATGTGGTGGGGCCTCTGTAATAACAATTATAAGAAAGGGTAAACAAAGCCATACGACAATTGTGGGAGAGGAGTGAGGGAAAAAAAAAAGAAAAAGAGAGGAACAACTCTGCAGTCAACAAAATCAGTGAAGAAGTAAGGGGAGGAGGAGGTCCAGGTGCCGGGGCGGAGATTCCTTGTAACCTGTGGATAAGACAAGAGGGAAGCAAGTTGTCCTCCTTCAGCACATGGGAAACCACGATGGGGCAGATATCAACCCTGCAGCCAGTGGAGGAACCCATGCCACAGCAGATGCATGAGTTCTGAAGGAGCCTGCAGCCCACAGAGAGCTCATGGAGAAGAGACCATGCTGGAGCAGGTCTTCTGGCAGAACCTGGGACCCTGCAGGGAATTCACCCTGGAGCAGTCCGTTCCTGAAGGACTGCACCCTGTGGAAAGGTCCCACACTGAAGCAGTTATTGGAGAACTGCAGCCCATGGGAAGGACCTATGTTGGAGCAGTTTGTGAAGGACTGGATCCCATGAGAGGAATCCCATGATGGAGCAGGAGCAGCAGAGGTGAAGCGTTATGGGCTGACTGCAACCCCTATTCCCTATTCCTTATCCCCCCTGTGCTGACTTAGAGAGGAAATAGAAGTCAGAAGTGAAGTTGAGCCTGAAAAGTAGGGAGGAATGGGAGAAGTTTTATGAGGCTTCATAAACCTTTGTAAATAAAGAAAAATAATGAAAACCTGAGCATTCCTGTAAGTCTTCTCTGTATGCATGCTGGTTTCTGTTCATAGGCACATCCACTGCTTAATTAATAGTAAATTATTGATGGTGCAGCAATTGTGCCTAGAGAAGGACAAGCAGTCTTTGGCAGTCTTTCACCCACCCATCTAAGATTTCCAAGGAACTTAGATTTTTAAGGTGATCTAGAGGATGTAGAGGAACGTCACTTTATCCTGGGATCATAGGAAAGGAAGCTGTGTGTGCTGCTGTGAAGGCGAAGGAGGGCAAACTACCCAGGGCAAATGGTTGGTTGTTTTTTTCTGTCTCATTTAAAAATCAATAAATTTCTTCAGCTCACAGACAGCATGCTGAAGGAATTTTTTCTCTCCTATTACAGTAGTTAGGGTTTCTCTTAAATTGCCTACAGGCAGAGGTGGATGATCTAATGGGATGAATGATAGAGCACAGCTACATCACCATATTGAACATACTATACAGATTTTTTGGCAGAAGCTACACTTAGCTATGACATCAGAGAGATACATATATGGTGTTTTAAAATGTAGGAAAGGAAAAGAAGCAGAAGAAAGAAAACTAAAATGGAGTATATTTTGAGGCATTGTGATGTTATTTTAAAGAATGAAACATGAGGACTTAAAAACGGGATGAAAGAAGAATTATCTTGGCTTGGGGTCCCACAAGCCATAACTGGGATGAGGAAGCAAACTTATAATTCTTTTTTGTTGTTGTTTTAAAACCAGAAATATTTAACTTCTTTTTGGAAGAAGAAAACATCTTCCACCTGTCATGGAAACTATGATTAAAATGAAAAGCATAAAGCAGTAATAATGTAATTAATTTTTAAAGAAAAAACTGGACGTTTAAGAAGATTAACAGGATTACAAATGTAATCATAACAGACAATAGTATTAGATCTTTAGCAACTATGTGGTTGCTGTGAAAGACTGCTGACAGATGAAATAATCATCATAAATATATGAAGTTAATTTCTTTATTTTAAAATACTTTCCTTTCAGATACCAGGAAAAAACGTATTAATGAAAAAATACAGAATTAATACTTTTGAATGGCCATTATGTTGGCTATCCTCATGATTTGGAATAGTAAAATAAATTGTTTATTTAACTTTTGATACTGAATGACCTTTGACAGGTGGCAGTCAGGTTTATTTCACTGCATAAGAATTGCTGTTAAATATTTTATTTACATTTCAGATAAATGAGTCTTTACATTAGTAACTACATTTCAGGTGATTTATTTTTCTTTATCATATAGTTGTTTAAGAAGTCACTAATTAGTTAGCTGCAAGAGCTGCCAAACTACATCTTTAGTTGTTTTTTTGAATTGTGAGATGTACTTCCTTCAAGAATTAGAGTAATTAAACAAAACAAAATCAAGCTCAACTATATGGAAAATAAATGTATTACGTGTTTCAAAGAAGTTTGGGGAAATTATTTCTTCTATTTTTGAAATGGTTGCCCCAGATACTAAAAAAGCTGAAATAAGTGATCTGAGGCAGAGTTTCGCAGAGCTTGAGGCCAGAAGTAATCAATCTCACTGTTTATTCACAGGCCATTACATTTCTTCTGGTTAGTCCTGTATGACCCCCTTGACTAGGGATAGCTTGTGTTTTTTGAAGCACAGCTTTTGGGAAGATACTGTGATCCTACATAAGTATCCTATTATACTGCAGAGGACTACTTGCTGTAAAACAATTTCTCACATTGCTCTTTGCCTTAAGGTTTTTACACTGCTGTATAACGTACTTGAAAATTCAGATGACATTTTCTGGCTTTTTCTGTTTTTATGTGTCTGCACATCACTCAGCTCCTTTTTCTCTGAGCAGTTCAGATCATTAGATTAAAATAGTTTCTGTAGTTCCCCAAGTATGGGAAAGGACAGACATCTACAGGAGAAAGCCAGCATTTTCAAGTCAGAGGGCAGGAGAAAAGCACTGATCTACCTACCAAACATGTGCTTTTTTTTTTTTTTCATCTGTTGTTATCTACAGACTGTTTGCAAGTTTTTCAGAATGTTTGTGTCCTAAGCATCAGCAAATCAGTAGCTTTTAATAAGGTATGGTATTTCAATAAGGTATGCCATGTTGTTGAGACACACTGAATACCAAGGTTGTATGTTTTTATCTCTGATGGCATTTGGTGGAACTACTCAGAGGGCCTCAAATGTATGAAAGTACAGTTTATCTACATAAATGTTATTTGGTTTAGTTGGTGATCTAGCTGAAAATAGGAAAGTGTTTAAGTAGTATTGCAATCTTTTGGAGGCCTTCGGGATGTGAGTATAAAGAATTCAGTGCAATATGTTAAATATTGTATTGGCATTTCACAACACACTTGTGAAGTTTGAATAATATTTAAGAATCTTAGATCCTTTTACATTATTAGTAATGTATTGGTCTTGTTGGAATTTGTTTGGTTTTTTTAGGTTATTTAGATTAGTGAAGTACAGCAATGACTGGTTTTGTAAATGGAGAAATTTTGTTTCCACTGGGTGATTCCTTTGCAGAAAAGTCAGAATTAGGAATATTACCAGTTAACTTCATGCTTCACTTGTCTGTTGATTTGTTTCTCAGCCGTCTTTTTCCAGCAATAGCCTGAATTAACTGACTGCCAAGTCTTCCTTAGATTTTTCCTTTCCATTTTACTGCAAGCATGACACTTACATCAAAAGTTAGCACGTATTATCTTTAATGTGCCAGTATATCAAAGCTTTCCTGAAGAGCAAAAATTGTTTCACTCCCATTAGCTCTCACTGTCATTTTATCATGCTGTACCTTAAGTAACCATGACCATGTTCGGTTTTGGTTGCCTAAGTACTGAGCTAGAGTTCTCTCTTTCATTTCTACTTTTCACATTTTATTTCTTCACTTGTTTTCTTCTGCAAAAAAACCTGTGGGTAGTGATGCTGCTAATCAGCTTATATATTCCAGGTGTCCCCAGTCATGTTCTTTTCATTCTTTAGGTTCTTTCTTTTGAACTGGTAAAATTCTGTCTGTAGTTCTTTTTATTTCAAAGGTAAAATCTTTGGCTTCTCAAAATCTTTGGCTTCTATTGCTGTTTTGGGATTCAGTATATCCCATTTCCTTTGGACAATAGTATGTTCTGCTTTTAATTTTCAAGGCTTACTGAGCATAGTAGTGTTTTTCCTCATCTGTTTATTGGCTTCTCCTGGATTTCAGTATTTTTCAATTCAATGAAATCAGGTTTAAATTTGGATATATTTTGTTTCTGTTTGCTGCTCTTAGTTCTATATATGTGTGTGTGTATATATATATATATAGTCCTCTTCTGAAAGGAATTTAATGTAACTGTTTTTCTAACCTCTCAGAACAGAAATTTTAAAGTATTTTCTTCTTCCTGTTTCCTTAAAGCAGAGAAAAATCTTTTATCCTCTTCTTGTACTTGTACCAGCATTATGTTTTGATTATTCCGTCTTCAACCATCATTTCACATCCCCTTAGATTTTTTTCCTTCGTTATACAGAGACTTATAGCATCGCAGGATAACTCCTCAGAAGGACTCTAGTCCATCCTCAGATGGGTTTTGAGAAACTCAAATGAGCGAGGCTGTGAAAGCTCTCTGGGCAATATGGTTCAGATAACTGAAATCACTCCAGTTTATCAGTGTCCCTGCATTGAGGGCAGGCTGCAGAACTGGGTGCAGTATTTCAGGAAGGCTCTGATGATTTTCCAGTAAAGTGGTATGACCCTTTTCCCTGTCTGCTGACCATACTCCTGCTAATGAAGTCTGGGATGCTGTCCACTGTCTCTGCCCCGGGACATGCTGTTGACTCGTGCTCAGCTTCCAGCCAGGCAGTGCTCAGCCTATACCACTGCAAGTGTTTTCTCCCTTCCTCAGTACAGGACTTTGTATCTGTCCTTGCTGAATTTCATAAGGTCCCTCTCAGCTCATGCCTCCAGCCTGTCCAACCCTCCCTGGGTGACAACCTTAACTGTATCAGCTGCTCTCCCCTGATTTGCTGCCATCTGCAAACTGGATGACAGTGCTTCCTCCTGGTCATTGATAAATATCTTATTTTGTAATTCTGTGTTAACATTTTTTGCTGTACTTTTCACTATAATACAAGTGGTTTCTAACAGCAAATATTTTTATTCTTGGTACTTGTGCTCAGATTTGCATGGGTTTGAGCAATCAGTGTAAATCTCAGTAAATTATGCTTAAACATATCTGGTGTAAATGAAAAGGTTCACTGAGTTTTTGTGCCAGTTGTAACGGTATTTTGAAGACATCATTTTAGAAATCACTATTGCTTCTAATCTCATTTTGGAAGTCATAGTTTTCAGAATTTTATCTCCAGGCAGATGGTATTTCACATCTGCTTCAGTGCAAAGTGACTCTCCATACTTTAACTAGCCTTTCTTAGCAGTTTAATGTGACTGTTTACAAGAAAATAAAGATGGTTCTCCCAGGCTGTTATGCTACTTTGTCCTGAGAATGGTACCTTCCACTAGAGAGGGAGTAGGTTCAGCTGAAATAGTTACCCTTGCTAAGCCAGTGAAATGTAATGGGAAGCATTTCTGTGCAAAACCAAAAACTTTCTGTGCAAAGGAAGAAAGGTACAAAGTCTGAATTAATGTCTCATTTAATATATTTGCTGACTGTGTCAGTCTATTTTTTTCCTAAAAAGGATATAGTTGTGCCTAGACTGAATGGAAGGTGATGATGCCAGCAAAGTTTCTGCTGAAATAGGTGGCAATGCTGGGGTAATGGTTGAACTTGATCTTAAAAGGTTTTTCCATCCTAAATGAATCTGTAATTCTATGATTCTGTATCCAATGCTTTGCTTTTCCTACTTCTGCACCAGTCATCTTCAAGGGAAGCTGCTTCAGCTACTCATCAATTTTATACCTATAGTTTTTTCTTAAATAGCTTGTCCTGTTTTCTGAGAAACTGCAGTACCTTATGTCGTCCCTAACATTATTATTTATATCTAAGAAGAGACAGAAAGTGTCAGAGGCCTTCAGTTAAAATTCTTACAGACATAAAAGCAGTCATACCTACTAATGTAAGATGCTTGTGAATGGTGTGCTTTAGCGGAAATGGAGATGATCATCAATTGTTTGAATAAACTGGGGTTAAAATTTTAAGTGATCACAAATGACTGTGTCATTTTTCAAATACGGGAGCTGGATCTCCAGGTCACAACCTAAATACTTTTGAAAATTCTGAAAACCCTGCTACTTCCAAGAGAAAAGGAATGCCTGACTCATTTACACATTTAGGCTCCACATCATATAACCAACTATCTGAATGGCTTTAGATACTTAGTGTGTGCACTAGGGCAGAGGCTGAGTTGCAGTCCTTAATCTCATCCATGTTCCATCTCTGAGTTGCATATCTGACAGTGTAGCTGGTTAGCCTTACAGTCATAAATAGGGAACTGGAGTGTGGCTTCTCAAGACATACAGGGAATGTGAGTACCTCAAATCCATTGATTTTCATGCAATTGGGGTGGACACTTGCCTTATTTAAAGCTTTTAGAAATTCCCGATTGAGACAGCTAACTTGAAGCATGCATTTGTTGTGCTCTCAAAGTAGAGGGTTAGTTATGTTAGTGAGTGGCAGGGAGAATAATTGCATGGGAAGGAAAATGTACTTCAGGCTGTTTATATTTGTGCTGCTTGCCCAGCTGCAAGGCTGTGATTCTGGAACAAGAGGGCATGGAAAGGAAGAGGGAGGTTCCCTTTGACTCTTTGAAGCTGTACAAGTTAAGGAGAAACACTGAACCAAAAAAAAAAATCCTACTGAAATCAAAAAAAGGAAATGCTTTAAGAGCAGCTGTTAAAGTGAGCCAAAAATGTCATTGCCCAAACCCATAATGAAATACAGGGCTGTGAAAATACCACTTCTTCATCTGAAAGTAACAAGACATTTTACCTTGTGTCATTTTATATGATCTGACATGAAGATGTGAAGTCCCCTTGAGCATCTTACAAATTTAGGAAGTGGTTTGTAGACAAAAATCCTCCTGTCAGTCAAGATCATATAATCACAACTTCTTCCTGATGAACAAAACATTTGTATTTAGGTAGCACATTTACATTTATCAAATCAACAAAACAAAGATAGAATGTTTGAATTTGTAAGCTATATATTTTTGCTTTAAACATTTGGGAGTAGGGCAAAAAAGTTTCATTAGCAGCAATATTATGTGTTGTGAGGTCAGTGGGTGCATACAGTGACATTCACAAGGGAAGTGAACCAAGGTCGGGAGCCACTGCAGTCTTGTGGGAAGGGACCTGGTGGGAGAAGCTTCGACCTGGAGAGGCTGGTGCCTGCCTGCACTTTTCCAGTTGCTACTAGCTGCTCCTTAGGCAGTGAAGGACCAAAGTGCTGTGAACAGGTGTTGCAGAAGGGACTCGATTTGTGGGGCTGGGAGCATGCAGGGCACCAAGAGGACTCCCTGGACTGCTGTCATAGTTGCTCTTCCTGATTCGTGTAGCATTTTTAGTCTCTGCTTCCAGTTCTGCTGAGAGCTGCTTCTGGCTGCTGCTGAGAATGGCCAAATCCTGCTATGGGAGGGCTAAGCTCATGGAGAACAGCAGCATCTGCCTCGTCACAGCCATTGGCACAGCAGGGACACACAGCATCTGTGCTTAAACTTGCCTTAGGTGGTGTGGAGGATGTGCAGTGATGGTCTCAACACCCCACAGGGCATCTCTCCCACTATCAACTGGTACTAATATCCTCCGCATGTTAAAGGGCTTGGCTCGAATGGCACATGGAAGGAGGCTACTACTGGCCTAGTGTGGGGCTGCAGAGCCCTGGGGCTTCTCCTGGGCACAGGCACACTGAGTGAGGCATTGACTTGCCTAGGAAAGAAGCTGATGTAGGACAGTGATGCTATTCAGGGGGACCTGGGCAGGCCAAAGAAATAAGCTGACAGGAACCTCATGAAATTCAGCAAAAACATACGCAAGGTCCTGTCCCTGGGGTGGAATAACCCTGTGTAAAATGATGGAGCTGGGGACCAAGTGCCTGGGAAGCAATGGTGCAGAAAGGGATCTGAAGGGTCTAGTGAACAGCAAGTTGTGTGAGTCAGCAGTGGGCCCTTACAGCAAAAAAAGTCACCTGCTTCCCTTGGCTGTATGGACAGAGTGTAGCCAGCAGGTCAGGAAAAGATCCTTTCCCTCTGTTTGGTATTTGTGAGACTGACTGGTGTACCATGTCCAGTTTGGGCTCCCCAGAACAAGAAGGATCTTGACTTATAGAGACCAAACGAGGTGGTCAGTGGGCTGTAGCAAATGGCATATGACACAAGGCTGAGAGAACTGGGTCAACTCTGGCTCAGAAGAGATGGCTAAGAGACACCACCTTAGTGCAGTCAATGCACTCATATATTTCTCGAAGCTATACAGTGATATGATAAGAGGCAGTGGTCACAAGTTGTAAAATGGAAAATTCTGATTATGTTTTAGAAAATTTAGAAGATGGTGGAACTGCTTTTTGGGAGAGGTTGTGGACGTGTTCAAGACTTAAGTGGATGTATTCCTGAGGAACCTAATCTATACCTGCTCTGAGCTGAAGGTCTGAACTAAGCAGTTCCTCCTGACCTAAATATTCTATTATTCTATAATATTTTAATATTTTAATTTTTGTATGAAAGTTGGAATTTCTTTTTGTTGAAATAATATTTCCTGAGATCCATATTTAGTACATCCATGTGATGAAATTTAATATTTTTATTAATGTTTTCTTTCTGGAAAAATGACTTAATTTACTAAGCTAGTCATTCAACAAATTGAGCAGCAAAACACAGTTAAGATATAAATTTATATAGCTGTGTTCAGACTGACAGTTCAGGAAGACCTGTTTAGTTGCTTTAAGGCACATGAATTTTGCTCCGGCACATGAATTTCACTGTAAGAGTCAAGGACTTTTAGATATTGCACTCACATAGCACAGTGCCTAACTCTTGTTCAGTGACTGCTCTAGCAATGTCAAGTTTAAGCCCTGCCAGTAGGATTTGGTCTTAGGCTTTTTAAGTCTTTTGTTTGATCTTTACATAGTTTTGCTAACCTTTTTATTTCTATAAAATTGCCAAGTATTCTCCGAATTGTTATTGGAAGATGTTTACTAATGTACTTACTGTTCAAGATATTAAAATCAGGGTCCTGAGTTTCTTGATCTAAAAGTATCTCTTTCTTCTTATCCAGGTCAATATAAGCAGCCTGTGTGGAGCAGTGCATTCCTAAATGTGAAACAAGGCACACCATCATGTTTGGCACTAAGAGGTCAGTTTCCACTGTTTTCGTTGTTCTTTGCATCCAAAAAAATAGGATGGTTGTCGTGATTCTAAACTGAAAATGTTATGTTTTCTACATATATTGTTATACAAAATACATCAGCTAGATATAAATCTCTTTCTGTTATACTGATTGGGTTTTCTTTGCTGTACAGCTCTGGTCTACTTTAATTGACAGGTATGTAGCATACAGTCCAAGTAGCACAAAAGCAAATATCATCCACAAGGCATTATGGGTCACAGCAAGAATGCTAAAGAAGACACTGTGCTAGTGCTGGAGGGCATCCCTCCTGCTTTTTAGGTATGGAAAATAACACCAGGGCAACAATGCACCAGTGCAAGATAGGTTCTTTTCTGACATTTTAGGGAGTCTGTACTAAATGTAAGATAACCTTCACCTCTTACTCTGCATGATTCAATGTCATACCCCAAGTGTCTCAAGAAAATCAACAGTTTTGAGTTCATGGTGTCTACTTCCTGCATCTTTGACTGCTCTTCATAAGCATCAGGTATCCTGCATCTGTCGTCAGACAGCATGGGCTTGCTTCCCCCACAGTTCCTGCAGTCACACAAGCCCTCATGACACCCCAAGGCACCTTGCCAGGTACCAGCTACTGCACCCATGGGTCTTCTGCAGGGGAGTGTGATTTCTCTGCATAACAAAGATACTATAGACCATTCCTCTCCTCTGTGAACTCCCTGGTTTTTGTGCTTGTAAGTAGACTTTTAGTAGGTTTTTAGTACAAACTGCTCAAAGACTTTAACAGTTCTGCTCCAGTCACATGGAAGCCTAGTGAAACCTTTGCTCCTTGCAGTGGTGGAGCACCTTTAATCTGGTACCTGGAGAAGTACTCACCTCTTCTGAATTGTTGTGGAGAGGGGAGGCTAACTTACCCTTAAGTAGCACATATGAAGCAGCATCTTGTATGTCTGCAGGAGTCAAGGGTGGCAGATGATAAGAAAAAGCATCTTGGTTTTCTGAAGCATCAGCTCCTGTACCAGTTGCATAAGGCTTCAGGGTTAGCTGCAGTGTTGTTGGAGCCAGGATTCTGCCAGGGGCTGCCTGGTCCCCTGAGTTCCTGCAGCCGTGGCCAGAGCTGTCAATTCAGCTGCAAATTCAGTGGGATGTTTTATGTCTGTCTGAAGCAGCATTGGCGTCTGACTCCAGACTCTCTTACCTTGTATACACAATGCAGATGCAGTACATTTTAAGAGGATACCTTTTCAAGAAAAGGAAACTTTGATCATATTTCTAGATAAAGACAGAATCTGTTGCTTTGCCATTATGATGAATTTGAAATAACCATTGCTGAGGGTACAGTAATGGAATTGCAAACTTCCCATTTGAGGATTTCTCCTTTTAATTACTTGCCTCTGCAGAATATTAACACTGAAGTAAATCAAAGACATTGTGTAAGTGAAATTATTATAATACATTGTATTTATGTGAGTTATTTTTGCCATTGTGCAGTATAATCCCATAGGAACTCCTTATGGGCTGATCTAATAATTTTTTTACTGTTAGGATCATTTCTTTATCTTAGCATTATAAAGCAATGGCAAGATGAAGAATTGTATTTGATTGGTAGGCTTGAAATGTCATTCTCTATCTTTTTCCTACTAGATTGAATCTTGATTACTATGCAAATGAAAATTCCCAGTAAGGAATATTACAGACAATACAAAATTCTCTTTCATATCTGCAAACAAGGTTTCATGAAAAAAGGCACATTTGAGGAACAGAATTTCTTTGTCTTTCCACTCTACTGTGTTCTTCTATTTCACACTTTACACAGACTGTTATGAATCATTTGCAATAAATAAAGGATGTTCTGCTTCCCGAAGGGGAACAGTCATAGTGGGCTTCCATAATAGTAGCCTTCTATGTATAGACTGGGAAATTACATCAAATATTCTTGAAATTGGTACCATGTTTTATTGTCAAGCAGTGATTGAGTACTTGTCATGTGTTTTGTTCTAGCAGTTGCGGTGCATTTTGAATTTAAATTTCATAGAGAACTATTAATTGTCAACAAGAAAATCTAGAAGTTCAATTGATAATTTTTAAATTTTATAAACTCTTACAGATAGACTGCCTAAATCTGTTGAGAGTTTCTGAAATCTAGGTTTGATATGTTAATTCTCTTCCTAAAAGAAATATTGTATTAATTTGAAAATAGAATTAAGAAAAAAAGCTATTTTTCTATAGGAAAGCATGACTTAAGGTTTAGTTCATTGAAAAATTAATTTTTAATTTGTTCTAATAGTGCATTACTAATAATAATCTTCACAAAACTTCTAATGAAATTGCAAAGCTCTGACTCAAAAATAGAGCTGACTCCTGTCACCATGGCTTTGAAAGTTACCAGGTATATAGTATCTCAGCTTTTTCATTTATACCTTTCTCTTAATTTTGCATTTATTTTGTTTATTTGTTTATTTTTAATGGATAATCCCTGTTGAATGGGCCAATAAAAGTGACTGTCCAACCAGAATGGCTTTGACAAACTTTGTATGAGAGGCAGATATTTCTTATCTGCTTTATAAGAAAGTATGTTGTTAATGTGAACTGACATCGCTAATAGAGGTGAATTCCTCTTAACTTCATTTTAATTTGAGAGCTGATCCCATGCTTTTAAATACTGAACTGTTGTTATTTCTCTGTCTTGTATTCTGCTCTCATCTGTTTCTCTATCATGCTAATTTTTCTCTAATTAATTTAATCTGCAATAGACATCATCATTGGAAGAGCAGAGGTCATTACATATACCAATGAGTTCCTGATGTGTTGTATTATTCATGTTGTGTACTTATTTCCATCTTTCAAAAGCAATTGCTGATACCATTCTCCTCACGTGGAAGGGAAAAGTATATAAATGGCTTTAGAGAAGAGTTTTTTACTTTATAGGAACCAACTTTATATGTGGAAGATACTCTGCAAAGATAGGCCGAAAATTAGCAGATCTTCAGGATCTGCAGTAAACTCTGTCTGACTGTCTACCTACCACTGTTATCGTGGTGTTCAGGGGTACTCTTACCTGTGGTTATTGATGTTCTGCAGTTTGGAAACCTTATGTTGTATAGTGCATTTAAGCAGTGTCCTTGCAACTGTAGAGTATTTCTTCTGGATGACATGAGCAGTTTCCTTTTCTTTCTCTAGCCTAGATCAGAGTACTTCAAAAGATGGCCTAAGTGAGAAATCCAGCCTCCAGTGCCAAGCATTTGGCCCCTAAATGAGTTTTGCAGACTGAAAGAAGCAATTGTGAGAAGCAGGACATGAGTATGAAGACATTTGCTTCAGTGTATATATGATATTGCTCCATTTTTGGAGCTGCATCCATTTGTCCCTGTTTTGAAGAGCCTTGCACATGGCATATGTTTGAATTGGGCTTGCAGAGAATACTGTGATGATCCTGTGAAGTGCACAGACTGCCACTAGTATTTCTGGCCAGCAGCACTTCTAATTAGAAGTTAGCTGCAACATCCAGGTCTGTCTGTCTCCTGCAATTACTGTATGGTGTCTCCTTCCCCTTTGATTTGAACCTCAAGAAGGTCTGTAGAGCCAAGAGAGCAGCTAGAGCTTGTGCAATCTGCTGCCAGCATGTTGGCTGTTGAGGGCTAGTGTTACCAGGTTTAATTCAAACTATTTTGGAGGAAAGAAAGCAAGAGCAAAAATAAGAGGAAAGGACTCTGATTTCCAGGCACGCCGATTGCCCTGATGTGGGCTCAGCATTTATTTTTACTGTAGTCTTTCTTATGGAGAGCATTTTATTTATAGAGTGTTAGTCCAGCCTGAGGTACTGTGGCCAGTGCAGCTGATGGCTTCTGCTAAATGCCACTGGCTGGTGTGGTGCTTTAAGATGGATGGCCAGGTCAGCCTTGGCCAGTGGTACAAGAGTTTTATAACATAACAGTTGTTTCTGGAGGAAAATAGTTTTCTTTCCAAATCATATTCCAAGTAGCCATCAGCAGCAATTTGAGTCCTGTGATAAATAGAAAAACAAACCTTTCTTCCAGTATCTAATTGTATTGGCATGTTTATAAAATTAGATAATAGTTGAGCTGGACAAGTAATGTGATTGGTGTAGAAGGAGGATGATGAGATTTGGAAAGACGCATCAGCTTTTTAGTCACTGACAGTTACTGACTTCCTATTCTTATATCTGGTTTTGATTAGAAAGTTAAGGAAATAGTGCTCATTTTAAAAATTTGCTCTAAGCAACTGCATCCTTAACTAGAAAGTGTGAATTAATGTCTAGATATAATGTATGTTTTTAGAAATGAAAACATGAAAGAAAATTAAGTATGTTTAATTTTTTCTTAATTGAATAATGTCTCCTCAGTTTTGTTTTTACAGAAGTTTATTTCACAGTAAGGCTCTACACTGCCTCATGTAGAGCCTTTCAAAGGCATTTCCATGAGCTAATCAGCCAACTTGACATGTATATTTTGTTAAAGAAAGCCATCTCCATTTCTAAACCTACTTCATGCTGTGGGTCTAATACTCAGAATTATTTAATTATCCTAATGTGTTTATTTGCTTTATCATGGAGTTTCTGTAGAGGTGTCTTGATTATTGCCTGCAGATTATTTAATTATAGTATTACACTTCAGCTATAACCTTTAATACCACAAGTTCCTTCTTCAAAAGTTATTGACGCTTGAAATTTCAAAGAGGACCTAACATCTTAGTGACTGGATGTTTGTTTGTTTGTTTGTTTTCTTTGCATGAGAATGCAAGGTGTTTATTTATTTCTGCAGTTGACCTCAAGCAATTAATGTGTGAGCAAAATTGCAGAAACCTTTCTTGCTATGGTTCCAGTTCCCAAATGCTCTAGAAGATTCAGGAGGTACAGTTTCTGAGCAAGACCCTTAAGATAGATTGTGTACATGGGCTTTTCGATGGATGGGGATATTACACCCTGTTCAAGTTCCTGCTGAAGGGCAAAATGCTGGCATTTCCAAAGTCAGTCTTTTGCTTTTATTTCAGAAGTTGGGATTTCACATCTTCTAATAATGCTCTTTGCCGAGATTACACAGGATGAGGAAAATGTTGTTTTGTTTTGCTTTTTTAAAAAATGCACTTGGAAGAAAAATATGCCAAGATAGAAACTGAAGGTCAGTCTTGCTGAATGATGAAGTCAGTTGAAGGTACTCATGCCCCAGTTCAGTCATTTCTTCTTGCACAGGAAAGCATGAAGAAATTTCCTGGGCAAGGATGAACTTTTCCTCATGCTCAGCCTGGGCCTCAGTGCCCTGCAGATATTTCCAGTTGGTGGTATGTATCCAGTCTTAGCAGAACTGCTCCTGTTAGATTCTGGAAGTAAAAATATAAGATTTCTCTCATTTTTAGGAAATGAAGTCTGTAGATTAGAGAATTATCAGTGCTGCCACATGTGAAACCCATTCTCAATTTGAAATGGCTCTAGTCAGTGTGAAAAGCACATGTATGACAATCAGCACTTAACAGAGCTAAGTGTCATCATCCAGCCTCTGCTGCATCTTTCACATGTAAGAATAGCTACACTGGTGGTCAGAAATACATTTTCTCTCAGGAGTTGCTTGCCAGATAGATCTCTGAAGCTTTCTGAAGCGGAACTGGTACCACATAATGAGAGCAGTTGTTGTGTCCTACAGACTTTTTCGAATGCTTCTGGCAATTACATGATTTCTCAGATGTCTCCCTTTTTACAGATGCTTTTTAAATCCCTCCCCACAATCACAACACTATATCAGAGCAAAAGGCTTTTCTCCCTGTTCTTTGTTTCCTGACAAAAATCCCAATATCCTGATAAAAATCAGACCTCTTATCACAATATGATATGTCTGTGTCCTGCTCGTATGTGTATAAAGTCCCCAGGTTAAATTTTCAGTATGTTGAGTAGTAGATACTTGCACAAGTCCCATGCTTTGTTAATGGGGTTTTTTCTTGCTTTTTAAACACTCATCCTGGTGATGTATTTTATTATGGTGTTACAGAAGACCCTTTGGCAAAGGATGTTCTGATTCTGTATTCAACAACATGAATCAGTTCATGGGAATGGGACCAACTAACCGTCTGTGTCTGCTGTATTGCTGCAGATAGTGGTCATGGGTTGTTGGCTCCATATTTATGTGGCCATAAATTGTCTGTTTTGCTGACACTTTAAAGTAAATGAAGGAAAGCATCAGTACTTCTGGCTTTCTGGCAGGAAGCCTAAGAACAACTTGGTTATGCCTTGTATATCTAACTAGTGCCACTTCGATGGAAAGTTTTAGTTCAGTGCATGTCTGTGTGTGCAGAGAAGAAATCAAAGGCACTTGGGAAAAAGAAAGTGTATCTGCTCCAGAGTCACTGAGGAGTAATTTGGTGAGAGCACTAACTGACTTTTAATTAATTGGAAAATATTTTCTTAAATATTGCCAGAAAGGACAGGAAAAATCAGTCTGAAGAGAAGATTATAAAGTTATTCTGTAGATCTAATTCATTTGGTCTATACTGTTGTAAGACATCCTGGTAGTACAAATCAGAGGTGTAGGCATGGTGAAAATAATCTGATATACTGGATTTCATTCATCTCCCTAATTGTAATTACGAGAAGAATACTAGAAGGTGGTTTGCCTACAGCCAGTATTTTTCATTTCTAATTTCTGTAGCAGTTGCTAAGTTTATAAACATCAAAAAAATTCATTGTTAATACAAGTATAATTTTATAGCAAATATTTTATAGGTAGTGGTATTAAAATTCCAGCTATTGAAATTGAACTAATCACATGGGAATTTTAGCTCTATTTCCTTGTTCTCATAGCTACAGAGAGAAAATTCACTCAGTTCTCTTCAGAGTGTCTAGAGGGAAGGCTCTTTATGAAAAAAGCAGTTCTGTGGAGCAGGGATAATTCATTTACCACGAGATATGGTCCATGATATATTTTGAATAATGTTTGGTATATGATTCATTGTTCAGTCTGCATTACAGCAAAGCCAAAAAGGCCAACCCTTTTGTTTGTAGAGGGCTTGTTATGTCATATTGTATTTGCCTTAATCCCTGTCATCTTTTTATGGCCTTAACACAGCCTGGCTTCCACCCTCAGTTGGTTAGAGCCTGGTGCTAATAATACCAAGGTTGTGGGTTCAATCCCTGTATGGGCCATTCACGTAAGAATTGGACTTGATGATTCTTGTGGCTTCCTTACAATTTAAAATATTCTGTGATTCTGTGAAATCAGACTTATTATTCACTAAATGTTTTTCCAGAAGAAATAGAGGTTTCTTGAGAGCCAGTCCAAAACTCTGCAACAAACTCTGTGAGGGGCTAGGGATGACCACATAGTCTTATCTTTTTTCCCTGTTTGATCTTCTGTCTTTAATATAACTCTAAGATGCTCTTTGCATTAAATAACCACAGTGAAAGAACAACACAGGTGGCTTAAGCTTTGTCATGGAGAACTCCTTTGTTCCTCTGTATGACGAAGTTAGCTCCTTCTATTGATCTTACTTTAAATTAAGATTCTTTGGTGAACTGTACTGTCAGATGGAACCTTCCCACATTCTAAAATCCCTTTTTTTTTTTTTTTTTTTTTTGCTTCTTAACATGGACAAGGTTATTTTCTGAACATAGAATTCTAGGTCTGATTTCCTAACACCATGGGGTCATGGTGGGATGACTGCTATGACTGGAGTGTCAGAATGGAAGGATATAGGCTCTTTAGGAAGGACAGGCAGAGGAGACAAGGAGGGAGCATCACCTTTTATGCCAATGACATAATGCAGTGCCATGGAGCTTCATTTGGGAATGGATGAGGTGCCAGCCAATAGCTTATTGGTCAGGATTAAAGGGTCAGGATTAAAGGTGACATTATAGTGGGGGTCTACTACAGTCCACCCAACCAGGAAGACCAAGTGGATAAAGCCCTCTGTAGACAGATAGGAGCAGCCTCACATTCTTACAAGCCCTGGCCCTCAAGGGGGACTTCATCCACCCTGATACCTGTTGGAGAGACAACTCAGCAGGACACAGACAGAGGGATTGAAAGCACCCTTGGCAAGTTTTGACACGAAGCTACGTGGTGTGGTGTGGTTGACATGCTGGAGGGAAGGGGTGCCATCCAGAGGGATCTTAACAGGCTTGAGAAGTGGGCCCATGTGAACCTCACGAAGTTCAACAAGGCCAACTTCAAGGTTCTGCACCTGGTTTGGGGCAATCCCAAGTGCAAATACAGGCTGGGCAAAGGATGGATTGAGAGTGGCTCTGAGGAGAAGGACTTAGGGGGTGTTGGTGGATTGGTAACTTGATATGAGCCAAAAATGTGTGCTTGCAGCCCAGAAAGCCAATTGTGTCTGTATTGGCTGCATCAAAAGTAGCATGGCAAGCAGGTCAAGGGAGCTGATTTTTCCTCTCTCCTCTGCTCTCCTGAGTACTGCATCCATTTCTGGGGACTCCCAACACAAGAAGGACATGAACTTGTTGGAGTAAGTCCAGAGGAGAGCAATGAAGATGATCAAAGAACTGGAGAACTTCTCCTATGAAGACAGGCTGAGGGAGCTGAGAAGGGTCAGCCTGGAAAAGGGAAGGCTCTGGAGAGACCTTATTTATAGCACCCTTCCAGTATCTAAAGGGGACCTATGGAAGAGCTGGAGAGGGACTTTTTACAAGGGCATGTAGTGGTAGAACAAGGAGTAATGGCTTTAAACTGCAAGAGTGTGGGTTCAGATTAGATATTATTGTGGGGATGGTGAAACCATGGGACAGGTTGCTCAGAGAAGCTGTGGATGCCTAGAAATGTTCAAGGCCAGACTGGATAGGGCTTTGAGAACCTTAGTCTAGTGGAATATATCGCTGCCCATGGCAGGGATTTTGGAACTAGATGGTCTTTAATGTCCCTTCTAACCCAAACCATTCTATGCTCCTGTTCTAATATCTTTCTCTATTTATGCTATTGTTAAGAAAATGTGAATCTGAAGACTGGAAAGCTGATTCCTTAGCAGGAATTATCAGATGCCATTTCAGATGTATACAGCAGATGGGGAGTCTCATAGGAAAGGGAGAAATAAATGCAACAAATGCATTATAAGAGCAAAAAAGCTATTTATGAGAATAGTTCCAAGAATTGAAGATGCCGTTAAAAGGTTATTTACCTTTTGGCAAATCATTGGATTTTGCTTGACTTCTTTTAGTGTGGGAGATGAGAAATATTTTGGCATTTATTATGAGAAACTTCTTGTAAACAGAATTATCTTGTTTCTCTGGGTATTGTGAAGCAATGCTAGATGCCTCCACTGCTCATGACAAAGACAGGAATCCTTGTGGACAACAGAGGAACCTAAGTCCAGGTCCCAGAAAAATGATGTGTCTCAGAGTATTCCAATAAAAGTAATGAATGCTGTGTTCTTGAAACCTTTGCTGTGATCTTAAAACCTTTGTCAGATCACCACATTAAGGTAAAGCACTGGTCCCATGCAGAGTGTAGGAAGATGTGAGGAACATTGCTCTTACCCATACACCAGGTTTGCACCCAGCTCCTCAGGCAGTGCATAGGCAGGCTCTGGAATATTTTGCAGCAGCACCTGAATGCTAAAAAATTCAGAAAATGACAGAAAAAACATTTTTTAATGTGAAGGTGGTCAAGCACTGAAAGAGGTTTCTAAAAGATTTTATGGTCTTTGTCCTGGCAGATAATCAAAACCCAATTGGTGGTGGCCCCAAGATCAGCTGAGCTGGCTCTGAGTGGGAGGATCCCCAGAGATCTCCCACCAGCCTCAGTGACCTTGTTGCAGGCTATGAAATGAAGAAATACCTCTACAATAGAAAGCCTCTGAATCCCCAATTCCTGGAAGCAGTGAAGCTTTGTCGTACTGTTTGTCCTGCTGTTTACCACTGTCTGTATTGATTTCTCCCTCAGGGCAAGTCTTGACCACCATCCCAGAGGATGTCTAACCAGGCTGATCACTGGCCTGATCCAGCATGGATGTTCTTGTGTGTGTTAAGAGGATATTGGGCTATGCTGCCAATAAGGAGTAAGTCTAATTATGGAGGAGAGATTATTCAGGAGAGGTTAAAGCAATGCAGCTATGCCTCTGATCCATGCAGGGCAGCCCATGGAGAGTCATGACATTGAGATTTTGAATTAGGTTTTGTTATCCTATCTGTTCTATGATGTAAGGCTTGTGAGCTCTCCTATTTGAGAAGGCACTGAAGGTCCTGAGTGCTTTGGTGGGGTGTCTGTGTAACTCTGTAACAGCAGTGGGGACCATCCACTAGTGCTGTGCTGTATCGGGTAGAGCAGGAGCTGTCAGAGCGTAGCACCAGCACTGGGCACTGAAGGAACAAGAAAATAAATTAATTCCAGTTAAACACGAATGTGACATTACCACTCTGAGCAAGAGTGGCTATTTCTAGCAGCACACAGGCAGCGATTTGGTTGACAGTAAAAAGACAATATTACCTTTCAAAGGGGAATGTGACTTTTGCAAGTGGAACCTTGCAAGTGGAACCAAGACTGACTTCATGACAGGCATGTCTACAAGTAAACACTGTTTTTTCCCAATAGTTTGCATGTATTATGAAAAGCACTAGTAGCAGAAAGAATAACAAGGTGCCCTATATTGTGATGTCTGTGTGTAGGAGATCCAGATGCAAACTTGGCTTGCAGTGGATAGCTTTTTGCCTGTGCTGTTGCAAGGGTCTCTGTGGTACCAGTAACAGCTGTGTTTGACTTTCCAGGCACCTGTGTTTCCTCATGCCAGAGCTGCTTTTTGGGCCTGCCCCTCTGCAGTGTGAGTTATGCCAGTGAAGACCCAGGACTCCTTCACTGAGAGAAGAGCTTCTGCATGCATTGTCTTTAATACAATGATTGACTTGCATTGTCTGAATTGATTCCAGTTCAGGAAGCTGGCATTTAATTGGCATCAGAGTTAACCGTCAATGTCCTCAGCAGAGTTAGTCCAGTTTTCGTATTTTAATAATTGTGAACAGCATGGAATCCCAGGTAGATTCTTTCAAGGTAGATTCATTAAGGCGAAAAAGATCATTATCAGCTGGTAATGGGTTGTTTCTCAGTAAGATAAACGCAAATTCAGACATGCTTTGAACTGACAGTGTAGGCTTGCTTCAATGACAAAAGGAGCAGGTGAGCCATGGTATCATGATTATTCCTTTTATTTCTGTTTAAAGAAAGAATCTTTGAAGACCACAAAGTGTTGGAAATACACTGTCTATCCACTAACGAGCAGTAGAAGTAATGAGATATCTCAAAACTCTCTCAGAGTCCACATACTTAGGATATACTTGTCTGAACTTCATCTAATTCTTTTCAAAATGATGTGTGGCTGTGGTGTCAGGAGAGAAATACAGAAAGTAGTTTTCATCCACTTCAGTAATTTAATCACTCATGCTGAGTGATAAGATCAGATCAGATCTGGGTATCTATTAAGCTTTATGATGGGCATATGAGATGGTGTCTGCTGTGCTGTATTCTCCTCTAGTCCATGGGCAACATTCATAAAACCAGGATGACAAAAGTTTGCTTATAACCATTTGTTTGCTAGAGAAAATTTTATCCTCACATATATGACAATGCAGTAGTAATGGTAGAAGCCCAGTTTGCAAATAAAATCATCTATTTCCCTGAAACCCCTTCAGGGGGATTTCACACAGGGTGTGGGGTTGGCCTCAGTTCTCACCCCTTCTGGTCAATAGAGGCTCTGCTCACACATACAGCTCTGGCTGCAGCTGCCACAAGGAACAGGGAAATCCTTATTCCTTATTAATTGAAAGGCTGCATTTAATAGAGGTTTCCCGAAAGCAGACTCTGCCTTTGGTGAAGCACAACAGCTTTCTGTGGCTTTTACTTCCTGTTTGCATTGGCACCTTAAAATGTTTTTGTCTGAAAAAACATACAGTGCCTTTCTTAAAAAGAAGTAAAATATTTGCCATTCTCTGTATCTTACTTGCCAGAAGCAATCCCTTGTGCACCACACAACAGAGATAAAAAAATTTCTGAGCTCTTTGTTTTTCTGTACTTCTCGTGTTGTGATATTTTCTTACAGGAAATATTCACAGCATATGCAAATGTTGAGAGCTTGGTCTCCATCCTTGTGACTAGCAATGGCTAAGAAGTATGCAGTTTCAATCTCAATAAAAGTTGATTATGGGCTTCCTTTAATAATGGAAATTATTTAAGTCTGAAGATCTTGTATAGCTAATATGATTATTTTGGTTTTAAATTGACTAAAGAGCTGAACATATTCACATGAAGAGTTTGAACATAGTCTCACTAAACAGCTTGTGTATAAAAGAATTCAGATATTGGTATGTGATTATGAAATACCAAGCATACATACTGGTAATCAGATTTTTTTTTTAATAATTGTTTATCTTTTCCTCAAATGCTGCTGTAGATTCTGCTTATTTTGTAAAAGTTTCTGAAAGCCAGTTTATAGGAGGAGACTTGCCTCCACAGAACTTCTTACTATCAGTTAACATGTGTTCTGCCACAATTTGCTGCATATTTGTAAAAATGACTATAACACACATAACATATTAACAAAGGAATTTACAGATTTTTTTGGTTCACTTCAGGCCTTTAACTCAGGATAAATGATCTGCTTGAGAACAAGGAATTGACCTTTGTACAGGAATTTCTTGATGAAATCCCATGGTCTTTCTTGATGGAATGCTGTGGTCTTTTTTGTTTATGATGGCCTTGGATTTAACCCTCACTCTCCCTCTTTTGCTTTGTCCATTATTGTAGTCTGTGATTATGGAAAAATTAGCTTGGCGGAATATTATGTTTAATTTTTTAATTATACTGCATATATAATTCACCCATTACAATGTGTTACTAGAAGGGAAATGCTGAGAGTTTTTATCCTATGGCTTTTTGCATCCAGCTGCCTATTGATTTTATTGTATGTTTGGCAGATCCAAACATGCCGGACATGCTGTGTGTTCATGGCAAATGTGCTGCTTTTGGAATTCCAATACTGGTAGAATTGCTGTCAGGAATGGGGAATTAAATACTGATTTAGCTTTAAGGATTCAGAAGATGAAAACATCCCTGTATATGTTGACAGCCTGTAGTCCTGCTTGCCTAGTAAGAATGGATGGGTTAACACCACCCCATGGGTTAAGATTCTGGAGAAAAACAGATACATATCTTCTGTACACAAGATGTGGTAGATAAATATTTTGTGTATGTAAGCAACTCTACTCAAGAAATGTTTGATATTATTTGCAGATGGAAGGAATTAGTTGCAAATTTATAATGATCTAGTGTTACATATCTTCAGAGGTCATTATTGTCTGCCGACTATTTGCAGTGCTGGATATTTAACACATGCAACTTGTGGCACTAAAAATCCTAGTCTTCATTGATGGGAAGAGTGTTCTTGTGACTGTTGTTTGTGATCTTGTTTTCCACAAATACTTTGTATTCCAGAATTTCACTTAGTGTGTATTTAACTCTAAATATGTAACATGAAAATTTAATTAATTTACTGATTCATATCTGCTTTTGAAAGGTTTTTAGATTTTAACAAGTCAAGAACACAAAGTAATATCCAGAGTATTTGGGAGAACAAATTAAGAGAAATAAAAAAAAAACAAGAAAAAAACCCCAGCTAGTTTTGAGCTGGAAGCTGTAGTTACAGAACACATCTAAAGACAAAATAGCAGCTCACTTCTGGCAAAAAGGAGAGGGAGGGAGTTTCTGCCTTAAGCAAGTGCCAGAGCTGTCTGGGTGATTGCCTGGCAGGTAGATCCTACTCTGTAAAGCAGATGAAGACCAGCTTGGGGCAGTAATGCTTCTTGCTATGTCAGTGATGTGTATAGCCTGGCATCCAGCATCAGAGCCCGTGCAGAAAGATGGGGGCCTAGGGCAGGTCTGGTGGTGGGGAGGAAGTGGAAACCCCACCAAATTTTGAGGGTTGCATTATGAACTGCTCCCTGCGTTAGACTGAAACAATTAAAATTCCAGTTTAATTTAATTTTAATTAAAATTCCATTTTATTTTAAGACCAAATTTTTAAATTTTGGAATATAATAGAGTAGAATAGAGAAGAAATAGTTCGGTTGGAAGGACTTTGCAGTGATTGTCCAGTCCAACTGCCTGACAATTCAGAGGTGAGAAATGCCTCTTAAACACTGACAGGCTTGGGGCATCGACCATCTTTCTGGAAGCCTTTTTCAGTGTTTCATCACTCATCTGTAAAAAAATGCTTCCTAGTGTCCGATCTGAACCTCCCCTGGCACCGCTTTGAACCATTCCCACACATCCTGTCACGGCATAGAGAGGAAGAGATCAGCACCTCCCCTTGGCCTCCTCAGGAAGCTGTAGAGAGTGAGGTCGTCCCTCAGTCTTCTTTTCTCCAGAGCAGATGAGCCCAAATGCTCACTCGCGTCCCTCCCCTAAAAAACCCAACAAAACTGTCAGAAGTGGGATTCGAACCCACGCCTCCAGGGGAGACTGCGACCTGAACGCAGCGCCTTAGACCGCTCGGCCATCCTGACCCACATGGGGTTGGTGTCACTGCTCTGTCATTCTCCATTTGTAGATACTTTTAGTAATACAATATTATACTATTCTTTGTACACAGAGGATATTAAAAAATGTTTCAAACTAAAACGTATGTTGTCTCTATTGTAACTATAATGGCCGATGTTAATTTGGTACATGCAGCTGTTTCATTCTGTGAGTATCTGAGCGTTAGTTTATTGAGAGAAAAGCAGGTAGTGTTGCACAGGGTATATACCATAAAGCGTGAAGCAAAAGTGTTGCATTGCAGGGGTCCGAGAGGCAGGAAATATGATGAGAAGGCTGGATTTCATGTAGTTTCTCAGGTGTTTGTTTAACTATTTGTGTGATGGCATTCTACAGTCTAATCCTAAGCTAAACTATCTCTACTGCATCTAAACTTAATTCTAAGCATATCTTACCTTCCTAGCAGACTCTGTGTCCATGCCCCCAGACAGTATGTCTAGCAGGGCCTGGACACGTCTCTCTGCCTGGCCATGTCTCACAGCCAGGCAGAGGNTAAATACTGATTTAGCTTTAAGGATTCAGAAGATGAAAACATCCCTGTATATGTTGACAGCCTGTAGTCCTGCTTGCCTAGTAAGAATGGATGGGTTAACACCACCCCATGGGTTAAGATTCTGGAGAAAAACAGATACATATCTTCTGTACACAAGATGTGGTAGATAAATATTTTGTGTATGTAAGCAACTCTACTCAAGAAATGTTTGATATTATTTGCAGATGGAAGGAATTAGTTGCAAATTTATAATGATCTAGTGTTACATATGTTCAGAGGTCATTATTGTCTGCCGACTATTTGCAGTGCTGGATATTTAACACATGCAACTTGTGGCACTAAAAATCCTAGTCTTCATTGATGGGAAGAGTGTTCTTGTGACTGTTGTTTGTGATCTTGTTTTCCACAAATACTTTGTATTCCAGAATTTCACTTAGTGTGTATTTAACTCTAAATATGTAACATGAAAATTTAATTAATTTACTGATTCATATCTGCTTTTGAAAGGTTTTTAGATTTTAACAAGTCAAGAACACAAAGTAATATCCAGAGTATTTGGGAGAACAAATTAAGAGAAATAAAAAAAAAACAAGAAAAAAACCCCAGCTAGTTTTGAGCTGGAAGCTGTAGTTACAGAACACATCTAAAGACAAAATAGCAGCTCACTTCTGGCAAAAAGGAGAGGGAGGGAGTTTCTGCCTTAAGCAAGTGCCAGAGCTGTCTGGGTGATTGCCTGGCAGGTAGATCCTACTCTGTAAAGCAGATGAAGACCAGCTTGGGGCAGTAATGCTTCTTGCTATGTCAGTGAGGTATAGCCTGGCATCCAGCATCAGAGCCCGTGCAGAAAGATGGGGGCCTAGGGCAGGTCTGGTGGTGGGGAGGAAGTGGAAACCCCACCAAATTTTGAGGGTTGCATTATGAACTGCTCCCTGCGTTAGACTGAAACAATTAAAATTCCAGTTTAATTTAATTTTAATTAAAATTCCATTTTATTTTAAGACCAAATTTTTAAATTTTGGAATATAATAGAGTAGAATAGAGAAGAAATAGTTCGGTTGGAAGGACTTTGCAGTGATTGTCCAGTCCAACTGCCTGACAATTCAGAGGTGAGAAATGCCTCTTAAACACTGACAGGCTTGGGGCATCGACCATCTTTCTGGAAGCCTTTTTCAGTGTTTCATCACTCATCTGTAAAAAAATGCTTCCTAGTGTCCGATCTGAACCTCCCCTGGCACCGCTTTGAACCATTCCCACACATCCTGTCACGGCATAGAGAGGAAGAGATCAGCACCTCCCCTTGGCCTCCTCAGGAAGCTGTAGAGAGTGAGGTCGTCCCTCAGTCTTCTTTTCTCCAGAGCAGATGAGCCCAAATGCTCACTCGCGTCNCCAAATGCTCAGTCGCGCCCCCCCCCTAAAAAAACCCAACAAAACTGTCAGAAGTGGGATTCGAACCCACGCCTCCAGGGGAGACTGCGACCTGAACGCAGCGCCTTAGACCGCTCGGCCATCCTGACCCACATGGGGTTGGTGTCACTGCTCTGTCATTCTCCATTTGTAGATACTTTTAGTAATGCAATATTATACTATTCTCTGTACACAGAGGGTATTAAAAAATATTTCAAACTAAAATGTATGTTATCTCTATTGTAACTATAATAGCCGATGTTAATTTGGTACATGCAGCTGTTTCATTCTGTGAGTATCTGAGCGTTAGTTTATTGAGAGAAAAGCAGGTAGTGTTGCACAGGGTATATACCATAAAGCGTGAAGCAAAAGTGTTGCATTGCAGGGGTCCGAGAGGCAGGAAATATGATGAGAAGGCTGGATTTCATGAAGTTTCTCAGGTGTTTATTTAACTATTTGTGTGATGGCATTCTACAGTCTAATCCTAAGCTAAACTATCTCTACTGCATCTAAACTTAATTCTAAGCATATCTTACCTTCCTAGCAGACTCTGTGTCCATGCCCCCAGACAGTATGTCTAGCAGGGCCTGGACACGTCTCTCTGCCTGGCCATGTCTCACAGCCAGGCAGAGGGTCTGCTCTCTAAGAAGTCTGCAAGATGTCTACCTTCTTCTTCCTACACAGTTACAGCTATATAAGACCCTATATTGTTTACATTAATCACCCAATGACCTAGAGATCAGTTTCTCCTTGTCTAACCACAGGAATGAGGCAACGTCCAGTCACAGCCTCACTTCTACACATGCCCAGGCAAAAATTGACCTGCAGCATGGGCCTACACAAAAGTCTGAAGGTGTACAAAAATGAATAAAAATGTGGTATATTACATAAGAAAATTGCTGAAGGTTGGTTTGTTTTCTGTAATATCCATGAAAATCCCCTTGAGATACATACAAGTTATCATTGTGAGAGTTTGCTGTGATATTTAAAAGGGGACTGTGACAGTGAAAGAAACGGTGTGTCTCCTTGCTGTTTGTTTGTTTGTTTTTTTTCCCAAAAGAATTCATGTGTTTGAAAGCTGCATCCAGGAGGCTCTAAATATACAAATTTGATCAGGATTTGGGAGTAAATATGAGAGGCAAGAGGTGTACTTGTTTGGGGCATCAGGTTTAAAATCTTGTGTCTCTATTTGGAATGTAAACTTAATAGAAAAAAATCAAATTTTGAAATGGGACAACCAGAAACTTACCATCAGAAATGAGAAGCATACTTCTGGCCTCAAAACATAAGCATTCCTCAGAACCTTTAGAGACAACATTTTCCAATGGTAAAAAAGGCTACAGTCTCTACTAGATTGTCCAAAAATTGATACTGATTTTTTTTGGTACTGTTATTGGAGGAAAACCATTACTACTGTTTGGAGAAACAAATTCTGGCTCCAGTTTGACAGTCTTTTCTTGCACTGGGGAGCTCAAAGTGCTGGGCCCAGTACTTTGATGCAGTCTCACAGGTACTGAGTTGAGGGAAATAAAGATTTGTATTGACCTATGGACCATGTCCTTCCTTAGGGATACACAAAGTTGAATTTACAAGGCCCTCTCTTGTCTTGACTTCAGAGTCAGATCTATCTTCAAAGTTGACCTTGCTTTGAGGAAGGCTTTAGAGCAGGTAAACACCAAAGATCCCCTCAAATCTGATTTGTTTTATGATTCCACAACTATGTGCTGTAATTTTGAACAATTTTATGTAACAACGCTCTCATGAATTGAGAGTATCAATGCTGTATCTTGGATATGCAGTAATGTGTTCTGAACCTTTGCATTTTTACCCTTGTACTCATTCTAGGGCAACGAGTAGTCTTGTCTGAGGCCAAACTGTATGAAAAGACTAGCCTATGTAACCAATATTCTTATAACATACTGGAAATGTTATGCTTCTTGTTGTGATGGGAGGCAGAAGCTATGCTGTAATGTATTTCAGCATTCCAGTCTTGGTTTACTTACTGGGAGTGGTTCTTTGATGGGCAGAGGTACAATTTTCTCGTGTTTGGAATTAGTAATATATTTGAATTTTGGGGACATGGGACTTGGAAGCAGAGGTCACCAAACCTGTTTGTATGCACCCAAGTAAGAGTCTTAGCCAATATGGTGGTGGTTTTTTGTTTGTTGTTTGTTTGAAAACATAACTGGTGGAGTCAACAGAAGTAGAGTTATTCCAGCTCTGGTATTTACCAAGGTGGACAGAGTCCAATAAGCAAAATACAAGTGGCAGAGGTTTAACCGTCAAAGGCTACTCAAGGGTAGCAACTCCAGAATGAGCTGGGGTTGCGACCTATACTCTTTCTCCTGTTGGCACGTAGCTGTTTGGGTCTTCAGCCAAGGAACTTCAGCAGCTCCAAAACCTTCAGTTTCCTGCTTCAAGACACATTAATGATGTAAAGCTGACTAAATATGTCTTGAATTGCCGGGAAAGTAACTACATAGGTCTTAATTTAAATGAAGTCTAAGTCATAAAGATAACATTACCTATTGGCTTCCAGACTTGTAGATTACATAGGAAGGCAGAACTAAGTGCACACCAAACATACAGTGACCTTGGAGAAGCATCTGCCGATGCCTACTCCTGGATAGCAGTCCTTTTACAGTGGGCATTTTTTGCCCCAGAACTTCAGTTGATTGAGGAGTTTGCCTAAAAATTGCCTAAAAATCTGCAGATCTGGCTAACATGCTGGTCAAAATGTAGTGGTACTTGGTATGCAGTTGCCATACTGACTGAGTTAAGCTCTAGTAAGTGAACTGGAAACCTCAATAAAAATGTCGTATTTAAAACATGTATTTATTCCGCACATGTTTTGGCACAGCTTAACTAAATGACAGTCAGTCAGTCACAGTCAGACTCATTGGACTTGAGGCTGGAGGTTGTTCTGTTGCAGGATGTTGATGAGATCCAGCAAATATGTTCCTTAGCCATTGAAAAGAAAGTCCCTGGGATGTGAAGTGAATTGGTATTATCCATCAGAAGGATTTGCTCTACTGTTTCCTGAGTACATGCTCTGATGGTAGCAGGTGAAGAAGAAACTCTTTGGCAAGGGTATCCTTGTCGGTAGTCTCTCGTACGTCTTTATGCTCTACCCAACCTAAGCAATTATTTACACTGATGCCCGTGTACAGTAGTAGTCAGTCTATTTAAATGCCAGGTCCCGTATCTCCAGCACTGGAGATAAAAGGCATCACAACATCCCGTGATATGAAAGGGCTCTCTCCCACCTTGCTATCCTGTTATTCGATAGCCCTTCCTTGGCCATTTTGGTTTTCTGTCCTTTAAGCAAAGCTGCTCACAAAGTGAGAGCATCTTTGTGCTGTTCTTTCTCTGAATATGAAAATTGTTGTCCTCCTTATATTTCAGGGCTCTCCCTGGAGCCCTTCAAGGAATACTTACTAATTCAGAAAGAATGACAGAATCCTACAGGACCAACGCATCTCCTTCCAAAGAGAAAGAGGAACATGTTATAGGGATGATAATAAGGTTAAATCTGCTTAAATGGAGACTTGCCTTAAAGTTATGATGCCTTTTCAATATTCTTGTAAGTTCACATTTTGCCCCTAGTTCTTCAAAGGCAAATGTCTTTGACTTTACAGGTATCACTAGTTCTGTTTTGAGGATTTTTTTTTTGGTTGCAAAAACAGAAATAGAAAGAGGTGCATAGACTCAAAATGTTGTCAAGAACCTGGGAAGTTCTCAACTTCTGTAATCTTTAGAGATCAGACTCACTCATTTATATTAAAAATATATGTACATCAGTACCAGAAGCAGATTGCAAGCTAGAAACAAGACCGCCATGTGTGAGGAGCATGTTGTCTCAGCTGCCAGCTGTCTTTGCAGCAGAACTTCAGGTCTTGTCATGGTCACAGGTAGGAATGAGCTTGAATAGTAATAGAGACTTTGTCCTGGGCATATTTCCTCTATTCTAATATTAGAATTAGAGATTTGAGGGGTGCAGCTGAGAAAAAAAGTAATCATCTTACTCTATTCACATGGGTCCTTTTTATTAAATAACTCATCCTCAAAACACCTTATAAGCAAGAATGCTCATAATTTAATTCACTTAAATTCCCCAAATAAGTAAATTACTTTTGAAGAGATAAAGCAGATGATTAAGTGTGTGGAACCCTGTGGTGTTTCTAGGAGATCAGGAATACTAGAGAAGGCTGGCATAGCATGTCTGCACTCTCTGTGATAATAACAGAAAATGCCTCAGGAGCATATGTTATCAGCAGGATTCAGAAAAGAAACAGCATCTGTGTGTGTCAAGGGAGGGAAAATTCCTTCTATCCCCTGAAATGGATGCTGAGTATCAGTTTTTCTTCCCTCCCAAATCACTGTTTCATCCGGAATGTGAGTACCAACTGGAGACCTCATTGCTCTGTGATTGCTGCCTGTTGAATTGGAATAACTTCTTTCCATAATGCTTTTAATTCCAAGTGAAATTGAGGAGTTCTTCAAAACAAAAATTAGAACTGCCTTTATTTTAGTGATCATGTCTTCTGTTCACAAGTCATGGATATGGGCTTTTTTTGCTGCTTAGGGTAAGTCATTTAGAGCTGTGAGGAGAGCCAGTGGATTTCTTGTCTGCTTTCTTTAGAAGACATTTAGATGAAGAGCTGACCTCAGTTCTGTTCCCAAGCTGTCCTCTTCCTGTCCACTAACCTTTCAACTGCCATGGATGGAAATAGTTACATTTATGATTATCAATATAGGGTGTGGATGGGGATGTATATTTAAGATGGTTGTAGTAAAAGGTAACTCGACAGTTGACACAGGGCAGACTCTGACCTGCAAAATCATAATTACTAATTGATAAGTAAGCATCTAGCCTGACTTTCAGCTTCCAGCTCGAGTGTTCTAGCAATGAAAAATATCCTTGTGCTTGTTCGGAAAAGTGAAAAAAGAAAAGAGTGTGTAAATCATTTGAGATGTGATAAGCATGGAAACTTAGCATAGTGACAGAATAACTACTATTTATTGTTAACAGTGAATTTATTTTAATTTTTAGATAACAAATTCCTAAAATATTTGAAGCAAAACTGCACAGTTATACTGTATTAAGTTGTGACCTTATTTATAAAATCAATAGAAAACAAACTATTGAACCTGAAGGAGCCTTGGTAGTTAATTGATGTTAAAAAATTCAGATGATGCTCTGTTTCCCAGACTCTCAAGTGGAAACACCGGTGATAAAAGTAGTTTATCATGTAACCTGTGATGTAAGCCCTGTGTCCTCTCTTGGCAGTTTCCAGGAAGGCTGAGACATGGTAAGTTTTAGCTTAAACCTTGCTAAACAGAGTTTGGCTGTTCAGCTGGGCTGTGGAGGGCAGTATGTAGCTAACAGAAGATTTAGTGAATGGGGAGCTCGAAAAAGGCTTTTCTAGTGCTAGCTAGAGAAGGGAGAACCGTACAGGATTTTCTAGAGTGTTGCAGTTGATTGGCTCTTCCAGATTTTTTGCAGGGTAATAAACAAGTTTTGAATAAAGGACAGTACCTGACTGTGGCGTGGTTTCTATTTCCATGTGATAAAGCCCTTTCCTACTTAATAAAATTCTATGGAAACAGCATATTGCAGGCCTGTTGATACTGCATATTAGTTGTACTTGGCACCTCCTTTTGAGCAGTGCAGTCTTTTTCTCCTCTCCAGATGGAATGGATGGGGTCTGCAGCCATTTGCTCTCTGATGCACAGGTGAATGTTGCTTCTGAGGTGCAGAGGACAGAGGCAATGAGCTTCCAGCTGATTTTATATGGGCCTATTTGCAATAAAAAAAGAGTGCAACCAGCGCAGCACTGCTAATTATCACACAATAAAGAGAATTAAAAATAACGGTATTATATAATTATGTAATAAGAACACTAAAATATCAAATCATGAATGATTAGCATATTATAAAGTCTGGAAGGTTTCTTAAGAGCGTTGCGTGTTGGAAAGTGGGGTTCGTTAGTGCAGTTGCCAATATTAGAGTCTTGTGACAGTTATGTAGTATGTAAAAGACATAAGTATGTAAAGTGCAAGATTCTTTGCCCTTGGCTGTGTACAGAAAACAGTAACCCAGTAACTGGCAAATATTAGCCATCCCTTAGACCTCCCTCATTTACTAAAAACATATATTTACATGTTTACTTCTCTTATCCCAAAGAGAGATAGTATCTTTTTTTTTTTCTCTCGAAAGGCCTTCTATTTCCATGATTAATATGTTCCTTGCATACTGTGAAGAGAAATACCTGCTTCACTCTGCTATCCATGCTAACTCACCATCGATTGCTCTTCAAACTAACATAACTATTTATGTTTGCAACTAAAAGAAATCATGCTGCTTTTGAGTGTGGTTTTCTTGTTGACATTTTAGAAACTGTTTCAGGCTCTTCTTAATATTTAGACAAACAAATATGTTGGCTTGTTGTGGTGTTGCTGTTGACATTTCCTAAGGGAATTGCTGAAGATGTTAACAACTTCCCAGCACAGGCATGCTATAATGCAATAGTTCTTTGCTTGTGGCCCTGACACAAATTCCTCTTAACTGATGGTTTTGCTGAAAGTGGTGTGATTGTGATAACTTATGTGAGTCAAGGTAAATGTGAATCAGTCCTGGCTGTTTTTGGGGAGCATAAGTGTCTGCTAAACTCCTTAGTGTTTTGGTTCTTGCAGATATAACAAGCAGAAGGTGCCAATTTATTGTGTGCCTCAGAGCCTCTGTGCTGCACAAACATCTGCAGTGCAGAGCAGAAAGAAGGTCCATGAGGAGCATTGGTAATTGGTAAAGCCTGACGGCAAGGGAAGCTTGTAACTCTACCAGCAGAAATTGGTCAGTTAGGAGCTTGGCTAATTTTGAAACCAGTACCCATGAAAAATAATCGCATAGCGGAACATGCCCTTATATGTGTAGTGTATGCCCCAAGGGCACTCTTGGTTAGACACAGAGAGATGTTGTGAATCTGCTTTTGTTAAGCCATGCTTTTGAACCTGTGCGTTGCCATAGTTTTAATACGTGGTCAGTACAAACAGTGTATAATTACACTAGCAATTAACCCAGGACTATCCACTTAAAAAATGTATTTAACCTTTTGTGGGTGAAGGTTTTGAAGACTCTTTAAGCAGGTTGGGTTTTGTTCTAGAATCCATGATTAAAACTATGCAACCAGATATTGGGTTTAGCCTGTGCCTGTATTAAGAATGTCCACATTGTTACTACAAGAGTCCGCTTTAGCTTACAATATTTTAGCAAGACAGTATCTTTTTATGTCTGGTCATTGTGCATTGCAGCTATAGAACAGAGTTTCCTCAAACATTGACATTTAAAATCTTATCAATTGCAAAGCTTTACTGTTTCTGGGATTATCCTAAACTCAGCTTCTAAACCCTCTGTATAGAGCAACTTGTTTGCAAGATGGTTGTGCACCAGCATTTTGGCCATGTTGTTTGTTCCGTTTCTGAGACCTTCAGCAGAGGCTTGAGGAGAGGCAATCTTTGTTGGTCTGTGGCTGTTCCCCTGCCTTGAAAAGGAACAAAAACTGTCAGGAAGAAAGATATTCATCCTAAGGGCAGACTCCAGTTACATTAAATAGAATAGCAACCAATTGGAGATGGGACTGGAAGGCAGCCAAAAGGACACTGTGAAATTTTTCAATAGTCTGTCCCTATGCCTGTCTCCCAGTGATCAACTGAGAATGTAATTTCAACCTTCAAACTATTCACTGCAACCAAAGGGAACCGAATGCTGTTCTGGCGCTATTTTAAAAAGCTTTGTAACCTAGATGAGAAGATACTCTTCCCTCAAATGTGCATGTTGTTCTACTATTGCAGTAAATCATTGTAGGTTATTACTACTTATTGATTCAAATAAATTGTCCTTTTGACTGCCTTTTACGTGTTTCATAAGGAAAAAATTAACCTTGGCCACTATTTTCAATAAGTGTTTTGATTAAGGATTTCTCAGATGGTCCTTCCTGCTTGTAATATTAGCTGGAGGTGGTCCTTCCTGCTTGTAACATCAGCTGGGAATCACCAAGTGAAGTTATGTGTTGAGGCATTAAGGTAGTGATGAGATCCACTGTCTTTCCTTATAATGTCTGTAAAAGGGTTTATTTATATGCTGTAACTTCTTTATGAAAATCTTTCAGATTTATGTATGTAAAGGCAGATGGCCTGTGACTTACATCAAGATTACAGCCTCATGATTCCCCAGAAAGTTCAGGTGTGTATTTGTAGTAGTATCTTTCTGTTCCTTGTGAGAGATCTCTGTATGCTCATGTCGTGGTACATGAGACATCACCAGTTGAACCTGAGGGGTCATCACAGCTGAAGTGAGATCAGAACTGGATCTGCTGCCACTTGGTTTCAGGCACTGCTGTTCCCTCCCTGGTCGAATCTCTATGTATGTCTTCTGAGGGAGAGGAGGAAATGAGGTCTTTTTATTTTAAAACATTGCATTTTAGTGAAAACAGTAATGTGGAGAATATAAGAAAACTAAATTATATTATTTAGGTGGTTTCTTAATAAAAATCTCATTCCTACTGTCAAATATTTGAGAACTTTGTTAAATCACGTGTACTCTAATATTTTTGCAGTGCAATGTTTGTGTTTTCTTTCCTCCTCAAATGTAGAGGGTCTTTTGTAATGTCACTTAAAAAACCTAACACCCTATCCCTTTTTTCCCACACATAATGATAGTGAAATAGTTGCTTCAGTAAACAGGAGAGCAAAGAGGTAGGAGCTACTCTCTGTGAGTATGCTTTGGATGTAAAGAAGTAGAGATGACATTTGACTTCAGAAAAATGATCTGTAGGATTCAGGAATTGAAAATCATAGGTACAATGGGCATATATTCTCAGCTTCCCACAGAGTAACCTGCTCTGTTTTGCAGGTAAATGTCAAAGTAGAGGGAAGGTAAATGTTCTGCCCCAAACCCTGTAGTCCCATCCAGGCCATAGACAATCTCTGGGAGTACCACAAAGTATGGCCCTTGTTATAAGATATATGGTGTGTTACATAAATGTAGAATCTTGTCTAAAGTCCCCAATGACCACAGCTAGTAATTATGAAGAGCAGAAGTTACCTCTGTGAGTATTCCATTAACTTCAACATAAACTATGTTGGTGTGTTCAAGAGTAAAATAATGTCCTTCAATTTTTTCATTAAGGTAGGAAGGGCAGCTTTCTGTCATACTAAAAATCTGGATTTATGACATGTTTGCAGCTAATGTGGTTTTCAGGCCAGATAGTTTTACCCAATAAATTTTTTTAAATGTTTGGAAGATAGAGAAGAAAGAGACATCTAATATCCACCTTTAAATTAGATATAAATTAATTAAGACATAGCACATCAGAAATTGCAATTTTTAAAATATGGGGGAAACATTCCAGGTATCTAACATTATAGTTATAAGTTTTAGTTGCTTCTAATGTATTTAAAGGTAGAAAATAAAAATAAAATTGAAGCAATGCATCTCATGCTCTGAGTCATACTTAGGGCCCCAAACATTTTCAGATTGCCTCTCCTACTATTGTTTTGGGTGTTTTCGCCAGTATGTTTAAGAACACAAATGCTTTCTAAAATCACTTTGTGTTTTTCATTCTTTTTGAGGTGTGATCCAAAAGATGGTACTTTAAAAAATTCGGTTTTTAAACATTGCAACTGTCTCCCCTCATTCCTCTCTCTCTTCACAGAAAGAATGGGGTTTTTTACAAAGAGGGAAAAGTAGGATTATTTTTTAGGCTAGGGTGCAGCAGTTAGTGTACTATAAGGAAGTGTGGACTAGCAAGACCTTGAAAGTTTCAGTATCCAATTCTCCAGGTTTTTTAAGGCACAAAATACCATATACAGTTCTGAGGTTCCCAGTACAAGACATGGATCTGTTAGAGCATGTCCAGAGAAAGGCCACTAAAGTGGTCAGAGGACTGAACCACCTCTCTTGTGAGGACAAGTGAAGAGAGTTGGAGTTGTTCAGCCTGGAGAAGAAAAGGCTCTGGGGAGAGCTTATAGTGGTCTTTCAGTATAACAGAATCACAGAATCAACTAGGTTGGAAAAGACCTCTGAGATCATCGAGGCTCGTGTTCAGTTTCCTGTCAATCAGCCCCTACCAGTCTCTTTCTGCCTGGCTGCTGTCCAGCCACCCTGTCCCCAGCCTGTAGCATGCAGGGGGCTGTTGTGGCCAAAGTGCAGAACCTGGCACTTGGTCTTGTTGAACTTTATGCTGTTGGATTTGACCCATCTATCCAGCCTGTTCAGGTCTCTCTGCAGTGTCCTTCCAGCGTATTGACACTCCCCTTCAACTTGGTGTCATCTGCAAACTTGATAATGGTAGACTCAATACCCTCATCCAGATCATCAATGAAGATACTAAACAAGACAGGGCCCAACACTGATCCCTGGGTGACACCACTAGTGACCAGCCACCAACTGGATGCCTAAAATAGGGGCCTATAAGAAAAATGGAGAGAAACTTTTTGACAGGACAAGGGACAACAGTTTTAAACTGAAACACTTCAGATTGGATGTAAGGAAGAAATTTTTTATGGTAAGGCTGGTGAGCACTGAAACAGGTTGCCCAGAAAAGCTGTAGCCGCCCCATCCCTGGAAGTGTCCAAGGGCAGGTGGAACAGGCTTTGAGCAACCTAATTTAGTTGAAGATGTCCATGACCATGGCAAAGAGGTTGGACTAGACATACTTTAGAGGTCCCTTCCAACCCAAACCTGTGATTCTATGGGTCTATGTTCCTTGTAGCCCAGAAACTCTGACCTCTTGAACAACAAAAATTTTCTCTGTTGATTAGCTCATTAATTTGTAAATCTCTACCAGTTCTGTCGATATTGGGTTGATCTCTTATTTAAAAGAAACTGCTCCATTTAGACAACTCTAAACCCACCCTTGGTGTTTCCTCAGTAAATGTTTTACTAGAAATATCATTACTAACTTGGTATCATGTCATATCACTGCAACACCAAACCAATTCATAGAGGAACAGAAAAAAAACTGTAACAGAAATCCTCTAGCATGACTGTTGTTGTGGAGTTAGACTAATGCTCTTTGTATGTGATTCTCTTGGGCTATATTTTTCTGATAAATTTTCTATTTTTCAATTTTACATCTAATGTTGCTACATTTATAACACTGTGAAGAAGGTAATAGACTAATAGAAAGTAAACATCTTTCAGTTTCTTTGTGTGCCATATTTGTTGTTTTCAGCCTGTAAATGCATCTGAGCATCGATTTTCTTGAGTGTGAAGGGAGCCCAGGTCAGGGTGATACTGATGATTCTGAAGAAAATTTTTGTAATTAGCCTTACAAGGAAGTTTTGTGATTGACATTTGCACTTTGTTTTGTTATAGGCAATAATAAGTGGATTCAATGTTTTCAAGGGCTTGAATTGCAGAGTCCGTATCTAACACAGTGCTTAAGAAAAGTTCCTGACAAGTGTTTCATCATATCATACTATCTGGTAAAAGCAGGAGTTAAGGAGCATTCAGAGTTGCTTAGCTCCTGGCAGGATAAGGCTCTCTAAAATGATCTCTTCTTAACCCCTGCATCTGACTCCATTCCACTGACATTTTGAGTAATTTTCTAACATGGTAGCTAGATAATGCTTGTCCTTGATTCAGAATGTTTTTTCCTAAAGTGAAACTTTAAATGTATGTTCTCAAAACTGTATCTGTTTTCTATACTAGCATGAGATTAATCTTCGTCTTAGGTGTTCGTGTTCTTAAATTTGCCTCCCATCTTTAGCCATTTATGCATTAATGTCAAATTTACACTCTTTTATGATTCAAAGTAAGTGGTATTTTGGGGGAAATGGAACAAAAATCTGGTGTGAACGAGCTGATTTAATAATATGCCAAAACAGAAATTAGTTATTTCATTAGAAGCATTGCAATGCTGCTTTCTCTACTGCTCTGTTTACAGCCGAGAAAGCCAACCATATCCTGGGCTGCATCAAAAGCAGCTTGGCCAGCAGGTCAAGGGAGGGGATTCTGCTTCTCTGCTCTGCTGTCTTGACTTTACCTGGAGTACTGCATCCAGCCCTGGGGTTCCCAACATAAGAAGGACATGAAACGGTTGGAGCGGATAGTCAGGAGAAGGGACACCAAGAGGATCAGTGTTGGAGCACCACTCCTATGAAGACAGACTGAGAGAGTTGGGGCTGTTCAGCCCGGAGAAGAGAAGGCCCTAGGGATACCTTACTGCACCTTCCAGTATCTAAAAGGGTTCTATAAGAAAGCTGGAGAGGGACTTTTTTACAAGGGCCTGTAGTGATAGAATGAGAGGGAATGACTTTAAGCTGAAAGAGGGTATATTCAGATTAGGTATTACAAGAAATTCTTTACTGTGAGGATGATGAGACTGTGACACAGGTGCCCAAAGAAGTTGTGGAAGCCACATCCCTGGGAGTGTTCAAGGTCAGGTTGGATGGAGCTTTAAGCAACCTGGTCTTCCTGTCCTTGGCAGCGTGTTTGGAACTAAATGATCTTTAAGGTGTCTTCCAACCCAAATTATTCTAAGTTAGAATTATAATATATATCACTTAGTAGAGAAGATTTAATTTCCTATTCTGAAATGTAATTAATTTGTGCAATACCAATAATTTGTCTGTTGTGTTATATGAGAACGTATTTGCATGTATGCTGTCTTCATTTACGGTATTGCCTTCACAGTAATTCTGTAATTTGGAGGTTTCTTACATTGTGTGTGGCTTTTCAAAACAATGTATCTGTCTAATCTTCCTGATCAGACCTATCTGCCTGATCAGCTCTTTGAATATATAAAAATGTGCATTTGATTAATGAGTATTTGGTTGCTAGGGCCTGATTTTCAATGCAAATTTGAGTTACCTGTCCTATACAGGGAAATAAAGTTGTGCTGGTTCTTGATGTTCACAATGTAGAAGAGGTTGGTGGGAAATACTGAGAATTATATGTTTGTTTGAGTCACTAGAAAGTAGAAGAGCTGGAAAAGGATGGCATTAGAAAAGATAATTTAAGTCTCATACTACTTTTTCTATGCTAGGGCAATATGTTAATTTAAAAGAATTTAAAAGGTGATCATTTTATGCCTACCAAAAATAAATGTATTTTTTTAACACAGAAAGTTAATTAACCTGTGGAGCTGACGCCACTGTTATGGTTTGTTTTGAGGAAAACTTTTTCCACTTTTGTTTGCAGGCGGGGGATGTGCCTGCCCAGTCCTGCAGCAGCCCCGGAGCCGCCCGCCTGCCGCAGTGCCTTGAACCGGGCCCTGCCACCGCCCGCCGCGGCCCCGGGGTGTCCCGGTTGTGGTGGGCTCCCGGCGCTGGGGGGGGTGTGGCTCTGGGCCCAGTACCTGAGTACCTGTCCCAGGCAGCACGAGCCTGCGGGGTGCCTGTGCCCGGTGCCCCCCCCTGTGGCCGGGGCAGTCGGGGGGTCCCGGTGGGCGGCTGGGGGGAGATGGGTGCTGTGTTTTGGCTGGATCGCGTGGTGGAGGGGGAGAAGGTTTTCCCGCGGCTCAGGACTGGAAGCAGGCGGGGGGGAAGATGAACCAATGAGAATACAAGGATTTTGGGATTAAAAGACGGTAAGAGGGAGACGCTGCGGCTTTTTGGGGACGCGTGGCGGTGCGAAGGGGAGCGGCTGCCCTTCGGATCCTGACGACGCCATCTTCGAACATGTGCCAGGGAGACCGGGACCTGCTTTCCTCTAACACTCTGCAGCCTCGGCGCGGACTTGGATCTCTCTCTCATTGCAAAATTCCGGGTTTGAGCTCTCCTCTCCCATTCCCATCTGAGCCACGGGAGCTGCAAAACCCAGTCCTACCCCTGCGAGCCCCCAGGAATCCCAGGGGTGGGAGGGAGAGCCTCTTCCCATCTCCACCGGGTTCTCGTGGGGTCCCCCAAAGCCTAGCCCCATCCCCCACGGATTCCCAAATCCATTTTTTTTTTTTTTTCCCTGCCCCGGGAAGTCCCTGGGGGAGCCCCAGTCCTCACCTAAACAGGGGATACATAATTTAGACTTTGGGTGCTTACATTGTTTGGATAAGGGTGTTTTGGTTTTTCGATACATAATATATATATACATATATATAGTTTGTTTGTTTGTTGTTAATAAAATCCTTTCTGTTCTTATACTCAAAGTCTCGAACAATTTGATATTGGATTCACTTTTAATTTGTTTCAACTGTCTCTCCCCCTCAAACGGAGACAGCCACAGAGACAAAATTTCTAGGAAGTTCAAAAAGGCCTTCACATTGGTCAGCTGTAATGAAACAGTAAGGATTTTGGTAAGACAGGGTGATGTTTTACCTAAGGATAACCAGAAAATTCCACATTGCTCAGGCAATGAAACTTCTGGCTGACAACAGTCTGGAGGAAACTATCTTTGGGTTCTGCTCATGGATGCTGGCTGCTTGTTAACAATAGGGCCCTTGTTTTTGCCCTGGTTTTTTACACTGGTTTTTATGGTGTTTTAATTCTCTTTATGTGATGGGGCTAAATCACAAAACTCACAGTAGAAAAAAGTGGGCATAAAATGATACATCGTTTTAAAAGCATGGTCTTCTACTAGGGTTACTTTTGACATTATGGCCAAGCAAAGAGGAGACTGCAAACATCACAGTTACAGCCCCACTCCATCCACTTCTTATTTCTGTAGTGAAAGAAAAGCTTATTAGATGAAGGTCTAATGAGTCACATCACCTGGCATTTCATCTGCCATAATAATGGACCACAATTAAAACATAATTAATATTTCTGTGTGAGATGTTTACATGCAACTGAAAGAAAATTTATGCACAAGATGAAGACATGGATTACTATTATTGCCTTGTTGGTTTTGTTTTACTTTCTGTTGGGTCAGAAGGATAGGGTGCCTTTTGTTTCAGCATAAAACTACTGTATCTAATAGAACAATTTTTGCTTTTTTTCCTGATGTTTTGCCTTTAAACAATAGCTAAATGTTTACTTCATTGTGCTAATGATAGGAGAGTTGAGGGTTTCAGTGCTGAAGTGTTGCTTTATTACTGCTTTCTGCATATCCATCTCTATCATCTGCTCTTAAACTTGCCAATTCTTTTTAACGTGTTGCTTTTGCATGTCACCATGAGACAGAGTGGTATTGTCCTGATTTTTTTGATCTCTTTCATAAAAATTAATGGCTTTTAAACTCAGAGCTTAATAATATCCACTTTTGATATAACAACAAAAAAAAAGACCCTAGACTTTTAAGAGTATTCCAAATAGGTTGTAAAACAGACTATCAGATTACTGTTCTCTTGAAATGATCAGAGTGATAGAGAGTTGAAAAGACATTTGCATAACTTTTCAAGCAGGAAAAGAAAAAAGATAAGATTGATATCACTATTTCAAATGTTGAAAAGTGTTGTATTTATTTTCTTACAGTTCTTTTTGTCCTGCTGTGTTAGTGGAGGACACTAAGCCATGCTGGACTCACTTCTTTGTCCAGGTTCAGATTTTCAGCTGGAGAAAGGATACTTGAATTGATCTGATTATTTCTTGGCTGCAAACAATGATTACTTGAGAGTGTGATTTACAGCTAAGAAGCTAAACTAAATTTAAGCAGTCAGAAAGTTACTGAATTAAATTTAATGTCACATTGGAAGAGGCTAATTCCTGATGCACTATTGAGTCTTAAATTCACTGTGTAACAAAAAACAAACGTAAGTCAGAATAAAAGGAGAAAGAAACCACTACAATTTCCAGTGTAAGCCCAGTAGCAGAGAAGTTCTACAACATTCCTCCCATTTTATGGCTGAACTTAAAGTAGTCACATAAAAATGTAGAAGTAATCAAGTATTCCATATACAAGATGAAATTCATTTGTCTGTTTTTTTTTTTTTTCCTGATGGACAGTCTTCTTTCTACATGCATTTAGTAATGTAGAGTAATTCCTTGGAAGGTACAGGAAAGAACATGAAAACTGATATACTGAAGAGAATTCAAAGAAGGAAAGTGAAGAAGATGGATTGACAATTTATGGAAGTAATTTTGGTCCATGAGAATATGGTAGCACTTCTCAGTGGTTATTCCCTGAGGATACCAAATATATCTTTATTCTTGTTTCTGGTTCCCACTCTCCCTTCACATGTATCACCCAATGAGTTAACAGTGGGCTTTCTGGTCATGAGATGAGACCCTCGGTTATAAGTTACATGAGCTTAATGCTAAGTCCCAGCTCTGAATGGTTTTGGGTAACACAGCAGAGGGATTTCCATTCTCTGTGTAGGTGAAAGTTATTTTAAATTTTATTTCTAATAGGAATAACTTAAAAATAAAAAGCCTAATTCCCAGAGGAAATTACTGCAGCATCGAGTTTGATAAGGGAGCTTTTAATTTTCCTGCATTGGATATCATCTTGCAAAATTGCTGAGAATTTTGCTGCTGCCGTTAGCAGAAACAAGTTCAATACCCGGATGATTTCTTTATTAATTGATGTTAGGGTCAGGAATTATCTCCTTATTTTAGCTTGGCTTCATTCTTTCTCTTGTGTATTTTTATCACGATTTATAATAGCAAAAAGGCTTGGAAAGGATTATTAAAACTGTGCTGCTGCTGTGGTGGTGTGCACCTGCCGTTTGTTATGTTTGTCATGTTGTTTCTGTACAGTTCTGTAACCCCTTGTTTATCCCTAAATGGACTGCTCGGTCATCCCCCTTTTCCTTCCCATACAATTGTACATTCCTGTTCTGTATCCTCCTCCTAATTATCCTTAACCCTTCCCCTAGTCCAAAGTTATTCCATCCCAAAACCATATTTGTATCCTGACTCCTCCTACCCTTCCAGAACTTTCCATGTCAGTCCTGCTTACTCGACAGCTAATAGGTTTGAGTTGCAGGCCACTGGCTTCTCTATGATGTAACCCTTTCCTAAACCCTCCTTACCTTGACACCCATAGGTCCTTTCCCACTCTCCTCCCCTAATTTTGTCCCCATATTTAAACCCCTGCACAGAGCTAGCAAATGCTCTCTGTGATTGGCGTTTCCAGGGGTCAGTTTCCCCAATAAACTATTTTCCTGTTTTTCAACCATGAAGAGTCACTCTTAATCCCTTGCCCTCCAATAGCTGCGCCCAGAACACCAAAGGCAAAGAGATTGCCTTCCTCTGAGCCTCAGCTGCCTCTGAACTGGCCATCTCCTGGTGAGAGACCTTGAGTTCTAAGGGAGCCCAGTCCTGCCCAGTGCCCCTCAGCCGGATGGCTGGAGCTAGTCAGGGCTGAAGAGGAGTTTTGAGTCCATCCCCTGAGGCAGGCACCACGGCACTGCTGCCACTTTAAAACTGTAACCCATGTTCCATCTTTATAATGGCTGATTAAGTACCCCCTTTTTCCATACTGATTTTTTAACATTTATTTCTGTATGGACAAATAAAACAGATCTAAAGGAATGTACAAACATATTAGGGGAAGCTTTTTTTCTCCCCAATATCTCCCAGAAGCCAGCCCCACTTCTGGAACAGGAACACTATGATAATATATCATAGGCTTGTTATATTAATTACTGTACAATATATCACAAGCTGCTAAGGTCTTGTTCTACAAAAAGGCTACCAGTTGTAATGGCACATTGAGAATATTTAATAGCACTCCTGCAGAACCCACTTCGTCACTGCTTTATAGTATATGAGATAATAGTTCAATAAATATTCAGGGCCAGCCTAGATGAACTGAACATTGAATATGAAATTTAAAACACTTCCTTGGTTTCTTGCCAAAGGTGTTTTAAATGCACATATTGTGCATTTACAAATCCTGCATGATCAGGATTTGAGTTTTGTTACTTAGACAAATATTGTGTTGCAACATTAATTGCAAGTTGACTTCAAATTATTTTAGTATAATTGTTACTTTTGTGGAGTCAGGCTTTAAACCAACAAACACACGTGACCATTTATGGCTCATAGAATACAATTAGAATCATTATTAGAAGCACTGGAGTATGGTACAAACTTAGCATTCTAACTTCAAAAGGAATTGCACATTTAGGCAATTCTATGTTTTCTTAAAGCCAAGATAAGCTGATTCCACATGACAGTGGTTTTAATGAGGCTCAATAAACAGTACAGTTTGTAACCTCAGGCCAGCTGCTGAGCAGAAGCCAAGAGCAGTGCTACAGCTTTAGTGATCCCATTACTGTGAAAGATGCTGGATCCTGAAGCAGCCTGAGTCACTCATTGCACAAGAGATGAAGCTCCAATAAATAAAAATGAATATCCAAGGTGACAGGTGACAACTTCATGCATACGTGATTTTCTCTGATTTGACAGTGCCTTGATAAAGTCTTAAGGCATGTGGCTTACTAGCAACCATTAACATTTTTTAGCCACTGAATCTTCTGTTTTACTTGCAGACATTAACATTTGGGGCTTGTGATACTAAAAATTTGCTTTGCTTATGTATTGAGCCTAATTCTCACAGCTATTCAAGATGTAGATCAGCTCCTGTAAACTGCTGGGATAGTCAACAATGCTGAAATGCATATGTTTTCTCTGCCAATTTATGCTTATTTTTATTAAATTCTTTTAAAGTGAAATTGGTACAGTGTGAATTAAAGGGTGCATTAATATAGGTTGTTTCCTGCCCTTGGGGCTGATCTCAGACTGTGTTCCTGCACCAGCACATCCACTGACCTTGGAGGTCCATGAAAGCCCTCCAGGACAGTCTGCATCCCTTGTGAACAAGGTGAGGAAATAGTGGTTAAAAGATCACTAGAGGCAATGTAACTCCTATTTTAAGGTGCTATGGCTTTCCTAGTCTTTATGAAAATATTCCTAAAGGGTGTTTGGAAATACAGAATAAATGGATTTAGGGACTGAAAAGAACTAGAAAAGAGCAGAATTGTGATATTTAGGCTTGAAGTGAACAGGGATGCTGAACCAACTCCATGGCTGTTTTTATGTATCAAAGGTATAAACCAAAATAAAAGGAAGAGGTGGTGGCATAGGATAAAAAAAATGTGTTCCTGTGCAAGAAAATAGGCAGATATTTGTTTACATTGGTGGGAATAATATATAGTGGTTAATGATTAGACTCAATCTTAAATGTCTTTTTCAGCCTAAATGTTTCTATGATTCTGTGGCTCTACATAATGTGCTGGACCTTTTATTCGTATTTCCCTGAGATAATCTTATCAAAAAACCTTACAACTGAGCAGTTAACCATTTGTGTCAAAATTGTGATTCTTATATCAGTTTTCCTCTCAGCTTTACAAAGTTGCTGAATCACAGTTTAAGTGATTAACACTGAAATACAGACTGATAACACGTTTACCATTTATGCTTTTAATCTTAAACCTAGTAAAACAGCAGAAAAAGATGTTAAAATAACACAGAGCTAGTGCAAAAAGATGCTGCAGTCAGATGCTGTTCACTATTTAGTGCAGTTAAATTACTGAATGGCAACAACAAAGACTAAGCTGTCATCTGCTGACATTTAATTTAGTGGAAAACAGGAAAAATGCACTGTTAGAAAGTGATATCAGAATCACCAGGGATTTTCAGAGATATAAAGACACAGATAAACACAACAAAAATAAATATGGTTAGTGTCCTTGGCTCTACTACCACTTCCCAAAATTATACATTTTCTATTTACAGTTGGGAATGATATACTCAAACAGTGGTGGCATTGCAAGAAATGTTCTGGGGACAACTCAACATCATCACACAGACCATGAAGGGACAAACCACAGTCTTTTAATCACTGGAGGAGGCGCAGTGAATCATACTAGTACTTTTTTTTTCTTAGAAAGTGCCAGGCATGGTACAGTGCAGACTGAAATATCTGAGCCAAGTCACAAAATACAAAGCAAACTTTGACTGGGTAGATCAAACATTTGGAGTTCCAGGCAGCAGTGTCTATAATCTGAGACTGAACAAGTGTTGCTACTTTGGTTTTCCAGGCAGATTAATAGTTGGTATTTGAAATTGTTTTGTAAGTACTTGACCATCATTCATGGTTATCTTCATAGAAACAAAGTGTTTCCTTCAAAAGGAGACTGGCATGAAAATGGTTTTGTGTTATGCAGGGGTAATTTTATAGTGTCATTGCCTATTGACTGTTCCTGCCAGGTTAAAATACACTGGAAGAAAAATGGTCATGGTCATCTTCTTGATTGTGGTAAGGTTTTACAGGCAAAAAAAAAAAGAAAAAAAGAAAAAATATATAAAGGTAGGTAACTATCCTAACATATTAATCAGGACTAATGCTAGACCTGAACTTTAAATGATCTTGTATCCTAAAGAAAATGGAATCTAATGCCTTTTCCAGTAGTCCTGTTCCTAGACTCAGGAGTATGTGATCACTGACTCAAGGAAAGGAACTGGGCAGCTGTGCAGAACTACAGAATTTTAGTAGTTCCACATTACAAGTTGCTGCCTTATTTACTGAATCAGAATTTATTGATGTTCCCCATCTCCATAGACATTTAAAAGGACAACAAGCTAAAATGGACCATAAATCCAGAATATAATCCCTTCTGATGTATATGTCTGTAGGTCCTTGAGGCCAGTTTTCCTAAAGGTATCCTATGGGGAGTCAAGGATCACTCCAGCTTTCCTATTGTACCTTGTGATGTATTCCTAACACTGTGATAATAAGAGATAAAGTAATTTGGTTTTGAGTGGAGATAGATGAGGCACATATAATAGTCCATGCCAGGCTCAGACATTTTCCTGTAGTGGAAGGAGAGCTCTCTACTCTCCGTTAGTATCCCCTATGTTTGTGTTGTCTGGGACAGATTGTGGATGAGTGGGGAAATTTTGCTGGCGGTGGTCTCATCATGTTGCACATATAATCATGGCCACTTATGCTTGAAATCCCCTACCTCCTGCCAGATGGGGTGAGCCACCCAAAAAAAAAAGAAAAAAAGGCAAAGAAGGCTGTGCAGGAGGATATCTCTGTAATCAATCTAGGGCAGATTGATGACCAAGAATGGAGAGGGTAAGGAGCAGTTGCTGTTGATATCCTTATTGCTTCATTTTCCCTTTGCCCTGAGAGTTTCAAACTCACTTCTGTGTACTTCAGTTATTAAAAATTGTGTCCCTGACTGCAGATTTTATGAGTGAGTGGTGTAATTCTTGTGATCAAAGCATGAGCTTTGTTTTTTTCAAAATTATATACAAGTGTCAATGAATTGTTCCCATGTCTGTTGAAGCTTCTCTCTCATTCTCAAATCAGAGAAATAATCCCCTTTCTTTTTTCTTCTTAAATGAGATTTGCAGTTTGGTTGATGCTACTTCTAAAAGGAAGTTCAGATATGAAAGCCTGGGGGCAGTGGTAATCTGGAAAAAGACATTTGCTATCAGTTTGTGTAGACTGTATTGTTCTGGCTAGAACGACTTGCCTGAGCAGCTATCCTGGACTACTGCAAACCAGTAACTGAGTAAAAAAATGAATAGTACATTTTTAAGTATATCACAATTCAATCATTATTGTCGTAATTATTTTCATGACGTACTCAAAACAATTGACTATTGTATAGTACAGTTATTGTTCTGCTGCTGTCATGCTGTTTTTCTCGAATAAGGTACTTCGTTTATTTTGATCCCAATTTTTACATGCAATAAATGACAGACAGCTTTTACTACCAAGTAAAGACAGAACTTCAGAATGAAATCAAAAACTCTGAAGTATTTTTAACTTTAGAGTTTCCTTTTTAACCAGAATGTAGAAGATGCTCACGAGGAAGGATAGACTGCAAGAAACCTAAACTCAAAACATGGTACCCAGGAAGTATAAGACCAGAAGTGCTCATGGAAGTCAGTAGCACCTTGTTACAAAGAAGTACGATTGCAATTTAAGTGGAGAAGTCTGTAGGCTTTCTACCGTAATCTAGATTTACTTTTAGGGCCTGTTTTAGACTTTAGGCCTTTTTTAGCCTGTTTTATTCATGGATACTAATGGCTTCATCAGAGACATTGAGTCTGATCATCAATTGTTAATTAAATTAGTAATTATTTTTAATAAGAATATAAAAAAGAAAAATGTCATAGTAAAAACTCCTGTCATATTTTATTCAAGAAGTTGACCCTCTAATTTTCATGTTTCTGCAAGAACAGTAAAAATGTCGCTTTAAATTAGATTGCAACTTATTGATGGGCTGCTAAGAACAGAAACCATTCCATCCTCTCTGTTTTAATGCCAAAATTTCAAGCTATATCACAACTCCTTGATGAGCATTTCTACCACAGCTAAAGCAATGCCTTTAGACTGGTCTCTGCTCTGAGAGAGCAAAGATTTAGAATCTCTTATGTATGAAAATGTATAACTAAATCAGTACAAGATTGATTAGCTTAAATGCTTATGTACAATGTTTTACACGTAAGAATTTCTGTCATGCAGTTTTGGTGCTGTGCTTGCTTGCTGTGCTGGAAGCCTTGTGGTGTGTGTCAAACAGGGCGTGTATCCTGCACTGCAAGGTCACAGCAGCAGCTGAGGTGGTGCCTCAGCAGGAGGAAAAAGGTCTTTTTCACCTGCATTGACGAGGCAGCCCCTGCATGGAGAGGAGAAGGAGCCAGTGCCGGTGGATGGAGGTGTCACTAGCACAGCCAGCCTGGGCCTTGCAGAGCTTCACTTGAGAAGTGTTTTAAGAGATGGTGTTCCACAAAACTTTGAAATAAAGAGCAGGGAACAAGCATGATGATTCTTCCCTTCCTCTTCCCATCTCTCTTAAACATGAATTAGCTGCCAGCTGAAGAAAAAGGAAGGGAGAATATGACACAAAATACTGTAGCAGTTACCATTGTCTATCCTAAAATGTGTAGAACCAGACAATTCTCTGAGGCGATTCAATGAAAAGTTGAATTCATTTATTTTTTTTTAAATTAACCTGTAGTCTTCATCTGCATGTTTGCCTATGACAGGATGCAAAGGAGGAGCAGCAGCCTGGCTAGAGGAGGGGGCAGTTCAGCATATGGTGCATTTGCTGCTGCTCTCTTCTGTGCTGTGAATCCATGAAAATATTGGTTGTAATGCGAAAAGGAGGGTGGGAATGTTTGGCTGCTTATGTAGCTCCCCCTCAGAGTGGTGCTGAAAATGACATCAAAATTACATTGGTATTACCTGAAGGTAAGGGGATACACAGTAACATTAGGAAAAAAGATAGGAAATAAAAGGATATTTATGGATAAGGGGTCACTGATAGAGTTCTAGATGTGTGGAAAGTGGAAGGGGAAGGGGTAGGGTTGAAGGCAGAGCTGGCCCTAATAAACCTAGAAAGAAGGGCAGTTACAGCAGTCAGGTAGTGAAGCAACAGAAGTGATTTAAAATGTTTGGCATGTTCGCAGTCACAGTGCTGGCTTTGTTTCCACTGTCTCCCAATGGTCAGAGGCTCTTTCTCCACCAAACACCAGCATCCTCTGAATTAGCAAAAGCCCAAGCTGCCTCATTCCTGTGTGAGCATCGCTTTAACAGAAATGGACTCTGGAGAAAAAAGCAAAAGCAACTAACTAGTGAGGTGAAACAGCATCACTAATAACATAAATTATAGGACATCAGCTGTCCTCAGTAATTCTGAGTGAGGTACCTGCATCAGCTCCTGTTGTTAAATGTGTGATATATATCCAGATTTGGATTTCGGAAGATAAAAACAAGCAGTTATACAGGAGCAGCTGCAGCTGTGGCAGGAAATACAACTCATTTCATGAATACTTATGGTCTATGTGTTCAGTAGTGTCTCTTTCATTCTCAGGAATGAAAAAAGAGTTTGTGGAGTTGAAAACGCTGCAGCAGAGCTTAGTGTCACCAGAACTCACCTTTTGTAAAGGATATTAGACATGCTGATAAAGTGGTTATGTATAAATATGTTACGTATAGCTATTCCATGGATATGTGAAAGGACAGAGGAACTTTTCTTGGAATGGGATTCTTTTAGTACTTTTGCTGTCAGGCTGGGGGTTTTTGTTTGTTTTTCCCAGCAGTAGCCTAAAAATAGTTTCAACTGTTGTGGTTCAATACAGGTAACTGGTTCAGGTACATGGTAATACAATTTGAGTAGAACTTCTGCATGTGTTCTGTCAGGAGGGTGTTAAGGTACTTAATGGCTGTCTTTGTACACTGCTGGTAGTTTTTGGGCTGGTAGTCTTAGTTGTACTCCCAATAGGAATGGCACTGAGTTTTTGACAGCATCTCACGGCTTTGATAGCTGAATCCTGGGGGAATGGGCTACTATGGAGCTGCAGTAGCCATCCCAGCAAGGCTGATGCCTGCTTTACTCTGATAAACCAAGTTTTCAGTTAAAAAAAATTTCCAGAAAGAAAACAACCTCCTAAAACTTCACGTCCTGTTCTTTCCAGTTAGACATTGATTTTTTTCCCCTGAAAGTTCAGGGGAAAGGATTCTGGATGAATGTTAAATGTTATTATATGTCCTATCAGCTTTAACCTGCAAATTCTTGATGGGTATTACCTTGTTAGTTGTGTTTGAGGATGGTGGTATTTTTCTTCTTCTGTTTTTAAAACAGTAGGTTGGTAAATGAGAGAGCAGTACTTCACAGAACTTGTAATAAGAGTATGCAATGGATTTCAGTAAAATCTGCAGAGATGCTCAACAAAATTCTTCAGATAAATTATAAAAAGAAGAAGGGGGCTTAAAAGGATGTGGTTTTTTCCTTAATTTTTTAGTTTATTTTACTAAGTCTGCATATTTAAATTTGTCACATATAAAATAATTCAGACTAATAATGGTACAATTAATATGAGATAAAAAAAAATAATTTGTGACACTGGAAATCGTCACTTTAACTAGCTATTTTTGCATTCTTTAATATTGCTAATCAAAACTACTGTTCCATGAAGGGTTATGAATTTGTCTTGTTGGGCATGCAAGGTTCCTCGTGAGCAGTTCCCAGAGTTTCTAAGGTCTGACTTTGCTCTTTTACTAGTATTTGAGTTTTAGATGGCTAGAGCCTAGTGATTAATGCTGCCAGGAGGCTTACAGAGTGCTTGTGTGCTGGAGAGAGAGAAGGACTGCTCTGATGTATTGGTAGTGGATTGCAAGTGACGTGCTGAGTAGATGCCAGGTTTGTTTTGAAAAGTACATTTATTTTTTTACTGTGGTTTTGTTTTTCAAGCCCTGAGGATATTCAATTTTTAACCATGATTTCAGGAGTACTTTTTGCTGAAACATCTTTGTAATTGCTTTTTTTTGGGTAGTAGTGTTCAGGGAACTAAAATACCCCCAAAACTAAGCATTATATTGATTTTTTGTCAGTAGTCCTTGTCATATAACTTCTTATAACTACATCTCTGATGGACACTGCAGTTTGCACAGTATCCTGTTTTCAGTGTCTACTGCCTCTCCTGGCTTTTATTTCCAAAAAGGGCCAGCACTGGAAGTTGGGTGTGGGGTAAGAAGCACCCACAGCAATATGAAATAAGGCATTCTCTGGGCTGTGGAGAGACACAGTGAAGAAGAAGCACTCAACAAAGTTGAACTCTTCATTTGTGTGTAGATCTGGGAAACTTTGAGCTAGATCACAGGTAGGTCCTGTATTTCTGCACATTGCTCTTTGCTGTTCTTTAACTAAAAATACGTTCTGGAACAGAGAGTGCAGTCACCTTGCTTTGGATTTTCCTAACTCCTACTGTGTTCAGTACATTTTTCTGTTGATGAAAGCATAGCAGGTGTCACTAGGTGAACAAACCAGGCTCTTTTGTGCAGGAGAATATGGAAACATGCTAAATGTCAGGTCGATGTGCTGGACAAAATGTGGGAAGCTGCTCAGAAAACACCTGTTATCTGATAGCAGAGATTGGTTTTTCTCCAAGACAGTAGGAGGTAAGGGGAGGGTGACCTAGAAGAGGGCTCTCCTGGGGGCTGTGTGACAGCAACATGCATACGTTGTCTACGAAAAAAACCCCAAAGAATTTCTTCAGTATAAGCCTTCTATTCACATTGGGTTTTGCTGTCATTTTACGTAAATGACAGTTGCATTGATGCTGTGGATAGTAATAGTCACCAGGCTTGGTGACGCCTTTCTAATTTGTTTTCCCTGCCTCCAGTATAGGCGGATGTATAGCAATAACTCATAGTAATGCTTGATATTGCAAAATGCTGGGGCTTGTTAGTGGCAATTGAGCACAAATCCAGCACTGCTGGGAGGCACTTTGTTGGAGGGGAGAAAATTCAGGCTGCTCATGCAGAGGCCAATGTGGTAGGCATCCCCATGTGAGCAGGATGGACAGGGCTAGTAATGGTAGTCAGCATCAGCCCCAAGTCCAGGCAGCCACTCCACCAGCTGAAGGCAATGTCTGTCTGTCTGTCTGTCTGATGGCAGGCTGGGAGGTTGGCTCACAGGTAGGAGTCTGGATCAGTGAGCAAAAAGGTGGACATGGGCATGACAGCAGTGCTGCTGCAAAACTGCTCACATGTACTGGATTTCCCTCTATATAATTATTCCAAAGTTTAGTTTCTCTTGCTGTCAGGAAATGTCATCTTTTTAAGATTTTACTCATCTAAGCTTTGTTTAGAGCTATAGAATCTTACACCTTTGTTTGCAAGACTGGAAAGTAATTTTCCTCTAAGCATTTTCCATATGTAATCATAGAAATTCAGTGACAATTCACCTTTCATCATTCTCTTACGAACTGAGTAGGTTGAACTCCTTTAATTTAGCATTGTGGGGCATATTTTTCAGCTACGGGGTTACTTTTGTTCTCTTTCAAAGTTTTCAAGAAGTCAAAATAATAAACTTTATCATCAGAAATGTCATTCTAATCTGGTAGTGTTTTAATTCGATCATATACAAAAAGAGAAAGATTAAACTATTTTTACCCCAGCAGATTTTATGAGAAGGCAGGCATGGCTTTAGATAACCAAGTCTGTCTTTGAGCTCTTTCCTTCCAAGTCAAAGTCTTTCAGCCTTGTGAACACATTATTTGGAGAACAGAAATAGAACACTGAAGTGACAAAACTTTTTCCAAAAAAATCATGTTGACTGGCATTAATTATTTTTCTTGCATCTAGTTATTGATAATCCCTGTGATTATCAATATGTTCTGAACACAACACTGAAAAAAAACCTTGGAGGTCTTGAATTTTTCTGTGGGTGGTAAAGATACGTTTAGATAGCAGTAAATACTATTTTAATGAGGATAAGAAATTTCGAACTAGCTTTTGAATCTAAAGATTTACAGTTAGTTTTAAAGTACGTGTGGGAGAGAAGAGTGGGGCCTTTCACCCTGTATCTCTCTAAAGTGATGTTTTGTTTTGCTACATTGTTCATTGGAGAAAAAAACTGGATCGGGCCTGATTCAATATGCGCATTCCTTTATTAGAATTAGTGAACAAAAAGAAATGAGTTGGTGACTTTGACAGAATTGCACAATAAAATCTACTATAAACAAGAAATCAGATTTTCGTAATGCATTTGATGCCATGGGATGATCTATCTTCCCAAAGTTTTTTTGCAGGGTGGTACTTTGGCACACATACTGTCACGTGTGTTGAGAGTGTCTTGCAGGCTGTCAGCAGAAAAGGCTGATCATCTCTGCAGGGAACTGGTGCCAAGCCGGGCACTGCAGGGCCATTAATTCCAAACTCTTCCACCATCTGCTTTCAGGAAATAGAGAGGGGAACGTCACTGACCTTCGGGGTGTTTTTGCCTTTGGCTATTAAACAATCTTCGATAGTACTGAGCCCTGGCTCTGAGTTCTGCCTGCAGTCCCTTTCTCTCACTCCAGTTCCTACAGTGAGCTTGAAGGTGCCCAACCCATTAAAAACTTCTGAACACATTTCATCTGAGTATTATAAAACTAGTTAGAAAATGATAGAAATTGTAAATCAACCTTTTATACCTAGTGAGTAAGGATTCAAAAGCAAATCAAAGAATGCATCCAGACATTTTTTTAGAAGAGTGAGCACATGTCCCATCTGCCCAGTGACTCCTGCAGACTTGGGTGGTGTTGCTTTCTGTGCAGTGGTGCCATATCTTGCTGCTTGTGTGCAGTGGAGGTCTGCACTAGTTACATATTCCCATAAAATGGTGAAGAACCCTGCCTGCTTGTGCACAAACTCAGCAGTACTCATTCCCCATGTGTGGCACTGAGCTGGAACAGTCATCCTGTTCACTTTGTGTCCCCAGGAGCAGTGACAGTCTCTGCCAGCTCCACTGTCTGATATCTTTATATCAGTCTGATTTCTGTAGTCTGAGAGGTTAAAGACTGGGAGAGATAGCTAAAGCACTGGCAAAAGGAACAATGTGGGATAATGCTTAAGCTGTAAGTTGGGAGAATTTGGAACTCCTAGGCTTGCAGTTGCATGAGAAATTTTTTGAAACCCCCAGTGTCCTTGCTAGAGGGCTGATCTGCTTTGAGATGTTGAGGAACAACCATTTCTGCTTTCTGCCCAGATCACCCAGCCATGCAAACAAATTGTGATAAAAAAAATAGCTGCATTACATAAATACATAAACCTGAATGCCCTTCCAGCTGGGGAAGAGGTTATTATCAGTGTGGTGGTCTCAATGGCGTTTTTTTATTGGACACATAAGACTGTCAACATGGGGAATGAAATGCATTTGAAACTCATGCACATCTGCTCTGGCCTCTTGCACTTGTAGGATTTATTTTTGACTTCTTATATTGTGCTTGGAATGCTTAAAGTGTCATTTGCAAAATTGATCCTTGAAATGCAGGAGGAATACTCATTGCATTTGCAGAAATTGAGTGGGGACCAAAATCCTCATTCAGCAAATATTGCAGATGTCATATTATGCTAAAAAATTGGCAAAAAATGTTGAGTGGTTTTAGTCTAATTTTAAAACCACATAAAATTAATGGACAATGAACATCTATAACCTTTGAATATTTTGAAATCAAGAGAAGCTTTGGATTAGCTATGATCAATTTGAATAATAAAATAGTTGACATGAATATTATAAAGAGTATTTTATAAACGTTTAAATTCTGTTTTGTTCTTTTAAATGAGAGCTTAGGCAAATAACAGTCGTATTTGAGTATTAGTTTGGTAGCATTTCCACTTGAAAAGCATAAGAAAAGAAAAAGTCTGTATTTAAAATAATTTTTAATGAAAAGTTTAGAAACTCCAAACTAAAATTTTTTTTGGGGTTTTTTTTTTCATGAAAAAAAAAAAAGATACTGTAGGGATATTCTAACAATTATTTCAGTCAATTTCTAACAATTATTTTCAGTCAATTTTTTTCCTGAAAAACATTTTTTTTTCATTCTCAGGTGATGAAAATCTAAGCTTGATGGTTTAAGAAGCTGTTCTCTGTTACATTTTTTTAGTAGTGATAGCTAAATAAGATCCAAGCAAGTAGTGGCAAAATTAAAGCCAAACACCTTCCTGAATGATTTATGACTTATGCGAAACAAGAGTTTAGTGTCAAATTTTTCTGTGGTGTTTTGTCAAAAGCATAAGGAATAGCAAAGAAGTTGCTTTACCTGGTCTGTTCGGAAAGAAGTGCTTTCCACAGATCACACATTAATGAGTTTGACATGAAAATACTGTTAAAAGGAACAGTGCTTAAGTCTTTGTTGACCAGTTTTGTCTTCAGATGGGTGTAAATATGTGCAAATAAAATTATTGTAGCATCTTACTAGTTTCTGATTCTTCTGCCTTCTCCCAGAGGCAGAGCTGCAGGGGATGAGGCATCTGCTGCTGCTCTGCAGAAGGACAGAGCTAATCATTATATTGGCATTCAGTCTCTCCCTTGTGTAATCCTTGTCCCTTCCCTTCTTTCCATGTTCCTTCTGTAAATATTAATGTGTTGTCTTGTTTGAATTTTAAGACTGATCTTTTTCCCTTAAGACCAACTTTCTCTAATTATTTATGCTATTACCTATTTCTGAAACACTTGCTTAAAAACTATAAACTCAGTTTGGGGATATAAAACAAAACATTCTTCCTTCCTTGACAGTGAAGATGGAGAAAAGCCAGAAATGTTTGTTTATTAAAATATTCAAACTTATTTACAATTCAGACAGCTATTCCTGTCTGTTCAGACAAATATTTTTTCCTTCTGTAAGGGTGATTCCCAGTGCAATCTGGTAACACTGGGTACTCATGCCAGTCTCACTTGATCAATGATTTAAAAAGCAACCAAGTGAATATTTTGGGCAAGATGATCTTGCAAGTAAGAAAGAATATAGAAAATATCTGGAAACTTCCACTGTTGTGGTATCCTCCTCATGAACACTTTAAGAGTTTGGGATTGTCATTTCTCTTTCTTTCCTCAACACAAACAAGAGTTCTACCCCACAAATCCCTTTGGTGCACTGAGAAGCCAAATGCCACTCCAGTGGTAGCAGCACCTATACCTTGTTTTAGGTATTAATCTTTTCCTTCCCTGCTGTACATTGCCACAGAGCAAAGCAGGCATCCTTTTCCCTGCTTCTCTTCCTCTTTTCTTTCTGCCTGTCCTCAACTCCTAAGGTTTCATAGCACTCAGGCTTCGTGTGCAAAATCTACGGATATTTTAGCATTTATTTACCTTATTTCAGTCTTTCTGAGCTGTCTGGAGGTGAATGATATAAGAACAACACTTGCATCCTTAGTTAAGGTACTGATAATTTGGAGCAGATGCAGCACTGCTGTAATTCTTAGCAGGGAATCTCAGATGTCTCCTTCTCTCAGTAGGCAGATGTCTGCTGCCTGTAATAATGTATGACCCCTAGAAGAGATTATACAGTAATTAAACTAAATATTTATGTTTTCTTTTTTTCCACAGTACCCTTAGTGGTAAAATAGGTTGTAGATTACATTAGCTGTGTTTCTGGGTTTGGGGTTTGTTTTGGTGTGGATTTTTTACTTTTCCTGTATTTTACTAAAAATCTCTGGGCTGTTATTATTAAGGCGCTATTTTCTGAGTGAAAAAATAAATACCACTTGACAGTTCACAACTGCTTTTAAACAGAAGAAGCCATTACTCTGGTAATGTGTGATGGCAGACAGAGTGATCCTGACATGGCGTGCCCGACCTTCGCACGCTACGTGTTGGTGCAGCTGTCATGGTTCCTTCTGTTGGGGATGGCTGGGGTCTAGCAACAGCAACGAGTGTGAAACCCTTGTATTCAGGAGGCTCAAATATCTTCTGTCTTTGTGCTGTTTAAACAGTTCCTATGGAAGACAAAGAAAGGCCTATTTGAAGAGGAAGGAGTTTAGAAACGAACTAGTTTCTGGTCCATTCTGCGTGTGAATAGTGAGACACTGCAGCAACAATAGAATGAATGGGAAATTTGTTTATTTTTAGCTGTGTTACAGCAGTTTTCTGTTTGTTCATTATCTTGAATGTGAGCTGGACGTTTGTGTGTCCACATGGACCCTAGGAATGCACATACAAAGAAAATGTACATAAGCAGAGCTAGAGAGGTTTTTAGCAAGAATGGGCTAACTTAGAGAAACTTACTTCCATGCACTGATTATATATTTTCTCAAATCTTTTCATTATTAGCCCTAGTACATACATCCCTTTTTGGGATGATGACGGTCATCACCTTAGTAATTCCTTCCCATTTACATTGCTGCTATGAACAATTTTCTGTTGTGCTGAGGAATAAATCCTATGCATCAAGTGCACTGGAAACTCAGTAAGAAACAGTTATTTCATGTTCCTTCCATCTATTGTGCTTCTCAAACCTGTAACTACATGGGAGGAATGTGAAAAGTAGAAATTATTGGTCCTATGATTCCTGGCAAAACCATTAGCAAAGTATTACTGCATGGGAAGGGTGCATGGGTATTTCTGAAACTGTTACTGCCGTGGCTACTTCTCATCAGGGAAAGTTCCTTCTTTTTTCAAGAGTCCGATGCAGGAAGAGAATATATGCAAACTTGAACTGAGTGGTGGGATAGAAATCTTCTCAGAGGACATTTACAACTAGATCTCCTACCAGTTTGGACTAGCTGGATTTCTGTGATGTGCAGAGCAAGGTTCTGAGCAATACTTTGCTCTAAAAGCCAGCTGATGAACCTCTCCTGCTGGGCTTGAGTTTCTTTTTTTTCCCACTTCTCGTCACAGCTTCTTTATGTTGGCCAAGGACACTTTGCCCAGCTTTTACACATGAATTCTCAGATTTGGTTTAAGTCTAACAGCTTTCTATCCCTTTGTAATTAAACTGTTTTTATGCACTGTGTCAAGCAATAGGCAGGCACAGAAGGCTGTAACCAGCAAGATTCTGTTGTTTTTTTCCCTCAGGGAGACCTTTTGAATGCAAAATGCTTGTAGGAGACACATGGTAACCAGCTCAGCACAGCATCCCAGTCTCTCCTGTTCTCTGGGGACATCTTGGTTGGACAAGTCAATGATTTCCATCTGAAACGTGGAATTTTGTAGGAAGGGAGATGATGCATTAGTACAATAAAATGCCTGAATCACCAGTGGCAGAGAAACGAGAGAGAAGGGCAACAATAGAGGTTAGTTTCACATACCTGAAATCTGGCAGATTTATGTAGCACAGACATATGGTCTGGGTATAGATCTCAAGATGGAAGAGTCCACATCCACTGCTTGGTGGCGAAATGTGAAAATACAGCCTGCATTTCTAGAATATTGCTCTTAACTGTTGCTTGGGCCACATGGAAGTTGTCAGAACAGCTACAGCCCTTATAACTAACAGCCTCTGAAGAAAGGTCTACATATGTTTGTTTCTAAATTAATATGGTCTAAAAGGAGACCAAGAATCTGCTGTGGTGCATGCAAATAAAGAGGTGCTTATGTCGATGCCCAGCCACACAAGTGCCATGCTGACTTATCTAGGATTTCCAAGTTGAGCTTTCTGAACAATGGCAAGTTCATTTTGCCATGTGTTTCTGCTCTGTGCTGGAATAGATCCAAAACCTTCAGATCAATATCACAAATGAAATTGTGTGATATTGTCTGTTTTCAGATTGGAAATATTTTTTTTTTTAATTTGGCATCTTCTTTTGGAAGTGACAAAAAGGGACCATGAGCAACAGAAATGTACCATACAGAAACCTTTCCATTGAAATTGATACATCCCTGTGAAATATTTACCCCGATGGAACAGCATAATTCTGTGGAAAAAACCCAAACATTTTGTTAAGTCTTGATAAGATCTAGGCTCTTTTCAGAGAAGTCTCAGAGCAAATGGATTAATTCAAATTATTTGGGTCTCTTGTTTTCTATTAATAGAAAAAAAAAAGAACTATTTTTTAAAGGTTTTTTTAAAAAATATGCCACAGCCCCCAGCTTTCTGACACAAGCATGCATGTGGCACTGCCTGAGAGGTGATATAAAAAATTACAGGCCTGGAACCAAATGTCTAGTTAAAAACTAACATGAACAAACGTGTCTGTCAGACTTAAGAGTGTTACCTAGAAAAGCTAGAGGCTTATCTATGTGTCCTTATAATTTGTCTTTTTCAATTTGGCAATGGATGCTAGCAAAGTCTGTTTCCTCATGTTCCTCAGACTACAGACCTATGTATGAAAGAACAAATTGACAACTTAGTCCTAATGCATGATAGAAAGGGATACACAACACTTCGTACAGGTGCTAGTGCTGATCAGTGTCTGGCCTGGGGGTTTGGCACATGAAGACTTGCAACTAGGCTCACTTTCAAAAATGAAGAGCCCACAGAAAAATTAATCGCCTGAGATGCTGTTAGATATAAGAAAGAAGTTTTTAGGTATAAATTCTTTTAAGGTTTCTCACTTCCTGTGACCTTCCCAAAATGGTGTAAGACTTTCAGTGTGGTGGAGCCAGTATCAAGTGTGATGTTGCAGGACAGACTTTGCTAACAGAGGTGACTTCTGAGGAATAAAGCAAATAATCTGTATACAAGCAATTTTAATAGTCCTCCACCTGTGGGTAGAGGATTTTATGATAGTCTGAATTGAATGAAATATCTGCACACTCTTTCTCTTTAGATCTGCTTAAACAGAGCTACTCTAATGTAGAGAGTTTCTAGCTATAGGTCTTAGTGTGGTCTGAACAAGCAGATATAGGACAGGTAAACTGAAGCATGTGTTAGCGAGTGCATGTGGTATTTTCTTAATTCACTTACAGGTGTTTCTGACAGTCTTTCTCCTATGAGAAATATATATGAGTGGATGTTTCTTGATCCCTCTTGTGGACTTCTTTTTGGGAGCATGTACATGAAGAGCCACTGAGTGCTTGGTGATGTTTTTGAGGAAAAGATGCGTTGACATGAGCAGTCTGTTGCACATATTACAGTCAAAATTCTGTCCCTGCAAATATTCCTTCTGTACTCACAGATCTATCATAAGATCCAACCTGGAGTACTGCATTCAGCTCTGGGGCACCCAGTACAGGATGGGTCCCAATTTCCCATGGCAGCAGGGTTGTAACTTGATGATCTTTAAGATTCTTTCCAACCCAAGCCACTCTGTGATTCTATGACACTATGATTCTATGATTTCAGTCAAAAGTCCCTGTCCAACTTTCTTGTAGGCTCCTTTCAGGTACTGGAAGGCTGAAAGTAGGTCACCTGGAAGCATTCTCTTTTCCAGGCTGAACAATCCCAATTCTCTTATCCTTTCCTCACTGGAGAGATGTTCCATCCCTCTAATCATCTTCATGGCTCTCCTCTGGACTCGCTGTAGAGGGGCAGTGTCCTTCCTATGCTGGGAAACCCAGAGCTGGATGTTGTACTCAGGTGGGGTCTCACCAGAGCGGAGTAGAGGGGAAGAATCACTTCCTTTGACCTGCTGGCCACTCTGCTTTTGATGCAATGCAGGCTATGTTTGGCTTTCTGGTGCAAGTGCACATTGTTGGGTCATGTCCAGCCTCTCATCCCCCAGCACCCCCAAGTCTTTCTTGTCAGGGCTGGTCCCTATCTGTTCATCCACCAACCTGTTATTGATACTAAGGTTGCCCCCACTCGGGCACAGCACCTTGCACTTGGTCTTGTTAAACCTCATGAAATTCCCGTGGCCCCATTTCTCAAGATTGTTTAGGTCCTTCTGGATGGATCTCATCCTTCAGGTGTGTCAATCACACCACTCAGCTTGGTGTCATCTGCAAATTTGCTGAGGATGCACTTGATCTTCTGCCTATGTCATTAATGAAGGTATGAAATAACACTAGTCCCAATACAGACCCCTGAGGGACAGCATTTGTCACTGATGTCCATGGGGACTCTGAGCTGTTTATCACTTCCTTCTGGGTGTGACTGTCCAATGAATTCTTTATCCACCTAAGAATCCACCCATCAAATCTGTCTCTCTAGTTTAGAGAGCAGGATATTGTGGGGGATCATGTCAAAGGCTTTACAGAAGTCCAGATAAATGACGTCTGTAACTGTAAAGGTTTGACCCTGGCTAAATGCCAAGGACTCACACACACAGCCACACTCTCCCACTCCCTTCCCTGCTAACAGACAGAGGAGAGGAAAGACTGAAAAGGCTTCACAAGTTTGTGATAAGGACCATTAAAAAAACCTCCTCATTAGTTATTTTACAGGCAAAACAGGCTCCAACTTAAAATACCAAGGATTTTATTACTATTTTCAAAATCAGAGCTTAAGAGTGAGAAGCCCGATAGATCTTACAGCCACCTTTTCTCCCCCACCCCTCCCTCTTTCAGAGATCTCCCTTCTTCCCCCCCCAGCAGCCTGGGGAAAACAGGAGTGGGGGGGGGTTTAAAGTCAGTTGTTGTTTCTGCTGCTGTTCAGGGAGGGAGAGTCCTACCCCTGCTTCCCGTGGGGTCTCCTCCACAAAACACAGTCTATCACAAAACTGCTTTTTGGGTCCATCCCATGGACAACAGCTCTTCCAGTGGTGTTGCCACGTAGGTCACCTCTCCATAGGTTGCAGTCCTTCAGGTGTAGCTGCTCCAGTGTAAGTTTCCATGGGCCACAGGTCCTCCCAGGAAATCCTGTTCCAGCATGGATCTCCACAAAGTCACAGCCTCCTTCCAGCCTCCATCTGCTCCAGCGTGGGGTCCTCCAGTCCTCCATGGGCTGCAGATGAATCTGCTCCCTGTGGTCTCCCATGGGCTGCAGGGGAGACAACCTGCTTCACCATGGTCTGCGCCATGGATTGCAGGGGCCCCATTCCGGTGCTTAAGGCATCTCCTCTCCCCCTCTTCCACTGACCTTGGTGTTAATCACAACTTCTCACTCTGTTCTTCTCTAAGCGCCCATGTTTGTCTGCCCGAACTTTTTTTTTCCTCTCCTTAAATATGTTATCACAGAGGCGTTTCCATAACTCCTCATTGGCCTGGCCTTGGCCAGCGGCAGGTCCAGCCTGGAGCTGACTGACATTGGCTCTGCTGGAAATGGAGAAACTTCCAGCACTTTCTCAAAGAAGCCTCCCCATAGGCCCCCCTGCTAACTAGAAAAAAAACCTGGCCACTAAAAACTACCACAGTAACCCTTCCCATGTCCCTGATGGAGTCACTCCATCACAGAAGGTCACTGGATTGATCAGGCAGGACTTGCCCTTGGTGAATATGTGCCGATTGTCCTGAATCACCTCTCTGTCCTCTCTGTGCATAGCTCCTAGGATGATCTGTTCCATGATCTTCTCAGGCATAGAGGTGAGACTGACAGGTCAGTAGTTCCCAGGGTCCTCCTTTCTACCCTTTTAAAAGATGGATGCAATGTTCGTCTTTCCCATTCACCCAGGACTTCACCTGACTGCCAGGACTTTTCAAATATCATGGAGAGTGACTTGGCAACTGTATCAGCCAACTCCTTCTGGACTCTGGGATGCATCTCATCAGCTCCCACAGACTTACCCATCCATGTTCAGGTGGTCATGAACCTGATCTTTACTTACAGTGGCAAGTATCTCAGCCTTCCCCTCATCTGCTGTTACCAGCTTATCAGTGCTGTTTATCCTTAAGGAACATCTTCTTTGACCTTCCTTTTCGAACTGACATACCTATAGAAGGCATTCCAGTTATTCCCTTGTCAAGTTCAGTTCCAGCTTTTCCTTAGCCTTCCTTACCCCATCGCTACACATTCGTACTTCACCTCTGTACTCTTCCCAGGTTACCTGTCCGAGTTTCCACTGCCTGTGTATTAGTTTCTTTCCCTTTAGTTTGACCAGCAATTCCCTACTCAGCCATGCTGGTCTCTTTCCTTCCTTGCTCCTGGGGATTGTTAGTTCTTGCATTCTGTGGAAGACTTCCTTAAAGATCTGCCAGTTCCACTCCCTTGTACCTGAGGGCAGTCTCCTAGGGGATCTTACTGACTATCTCCTTGAAGAGATGGAAGTTTGCTTTCCTCAAGTTCAGGGGTCCGACTTTACTCCCATGTAAAGTGTTCAAGGCCAGGATGGATGGGACTTTGAGCACCCTGGTCAGTGGAAGGTGTTTGGGGGATGGAACTAGAGGATTTTCAATGTCCCTCCCAACCCAAACCTTTCTATCCTTCAAAGTCCTTACAAGTCATGGGCAGACTCCAGCAAGCTGATTTACTGTTAACAAAAGGAAACAAGCAAAAACCTGAACACTCTATGTGTGAAACTAATATTTATTTTGGCAGTCAGGACTAAACCCAGCCCAGAGTGTCACCCGACCTACTGTAACAGAGGATGTGACACGTCTGTGTAGCAGAGGTGTTGGGAGAGATCCTTGCACAGGTTATGAGACCCTTTGCAGTGAAGCAGCACATAAAATAAATAGTTCCTCTGGGTAGCAGCTGTGACTTGTTCCCTGGGTGCTGCCCAATCCACAGGCTGAGCCAAGCCCAGCTCTTGCTGCTGCCCTTGGCCACTGCATTCCTGGCTTTGGTGGGTAAGGGATGCTCCGCTCTGCTCCTGCTCTGAATGGCTCTTGTAGTACCACAAAGGACATAACTATAGCACAGACAAGAGACTGACTTCTTGACTTCTTACATCTTTGAATGTGAATGGACTGTTTACACATTTGCATAAGTGCTGAGAAACTGTGGAGCAAAAAACTCTGCCTTGGAATTGGTAAACAGGGTCTGTATTTTTCAATATGTAGGATGGATATCACAAAGGAATGTTTAATTATCATAGACGTCTTGATAAGTAGTATTTCCACAAGTTGCAATTCACTGAGCATATTTGTAATTGTGTGAAAATTGTATTTCTCCTCTCTTAAAGAGAGGAGAAATTAGTTCATTCGTTTTCTGAAACTCTTCTGAATATAGAAGTTGATTAGCATTTTATGAAAGTTGAAGTAAACTATTACATACTCCCAGAGAGGTGGGGGATGCCCCATCCCTGGAAATATTCAAGGTTAGGCTAGACAGGGCTCTGAGCAACCTGATCTAGTTGAAGACATCTCTGCTTATTACAGGGCTGTTGGACTAGATAACAAGTAAAGGTCTCTTCTAACCCGAATCATTTTATGATTCTATTACCATACTCCTAGCTTGTATGCCTGTGGAAAAGTATCTGCACCTTCAGTAGACTTTGAGAGCCCAAGGAAAGATGAATATCCTGGAAGGAACATCATTTGCTTTTACTTGGGAGTGACTTGCATAGGGCAACTCATCCTGGAAACTGCAGTGTTGTTAATAAACCTCACAAAGCACAAAGCAATAGCAGTTGTATCTTCAACCATACAAATCCACATGGTGCAATGTTACAGCCCTCACACCTCTGCTCTCTGAAAAGCTTGGGGTTTTAATAACCATGGTCCAAGGTGTGTTGGCTCATCCCTCCTTGGAAGGAAACTAGAAGGTCAGTAATGCAAAAATATTTCCCCTTCTCTTTCTGAGGCACTGCTTTTTACCTTTCCTCCCTCTGAATCCCTGCTTTGTGTCACAGATATCCTACAGGGCTTTGCTCTTCTCTGAAAAATGCAGCATTTGCACCAAGAGAAGGTGTAAGGGTAAGTGAGCCAAGCCTGTCTTTGTAACTTCCATTTCACAGACCTCTCTGTAGGTCTTTGGATGCATCTGAAGGTACTTGAAAGTAACTTAGTTGAGATTTAAATTAACATAATTTTACAATTATTCATTAAAGTTGTAAATAAGATTAAAAAACCCAGGTCTTTATGTGGCTTAAACCAACCATTGTGTATTGGGTGTGAGTGGGGTCTGTGGGGTGGCCTCTGCCCCGTGCCTGGCTCAGCCAGTCCCAGGTGGCTTCAGTGGACCCACCACAGGGCACAGCTGAGCCTATCAGCCAATATGGTGGTGCCTCTGTGATAAAATTCTTAAGAAAGCACAAAAAATCCTGGAGGAGATGAAAATGTCAGGAGTGAATTTGAGCCTGGGAAGGAGGAGGGGTTGGAGAAGGTGGTTTTAGTTTTGTCTTTATTTCTCACCATCCTGCTTTGTTAATAATTAGTAATAAATTAATTTCCTCAGGTCAAGTCTATTTTGCCTGTGACAGTAATTGGTGAGTGATCTCCCTGTTCTTATCTTGACTCATGAACTTTTTCATCTTGTTTTCTGCCCCTGTCCTGTGGAGTGGAGGGAATGAGGCACCTGACAGACAGCCAAGGTCAACCTACCACACAAAAATATCTGGTGCCATTGAGAAGACCAGATTTTAAAACAAAGAATTTGAAATGGATATCTGAGATTTAAAAGTCAAACAAAACCCCATGTCTAGCACCACTTTTTGTATCTAGACTCAATGCTAAGACTTTAACCTTGTTTATATTGAAGGCACCAAACAAGTTTAATTTTTCAGAGCAATGAAAAAAATCCCAAACCTCTGTGTTTTTCATGATGCTTATTCTGTTTATTTTGATAGCCCTTACAGGGCCAGCTTTAGAAACTTTTTTGTGACTTTGGCTCATTGGTTGTAAGTAAGCTTCAGTGCTTTATGGTCCATTGTTTAACTTGCCTCAAGAACTGATACATACGCCCCTAAAATCTGGCACTATGTCCAGTGAAAAAACAACCTGTTAGGCTAGTGCATCAGAGGAAATCTTCATATCCCGCAATGGATATGGATATGGATGTGTCAGTTTGGACAAACAATATTCCAATGCCATAGGTTTGACTTGATGTAAAATATTTAATGAGACAGAGATTCTAATGTATCTTATACTTCCAGCTTTATATTAAGAAAAATTGTAAGAAATTTCTCAGTTACTAATATTGTGTTGTTGCTTTTTTTTGTCCCCCTGGCTTTAGTGTGCAGAAATAGTTTCCCATACACCCCTTGCAGGAACCTAAATAATGAGTTTGTGACTTGGATGAAATAAAATAAGTATCTGCTCTGAGCATTTAGAAGAAATTATGCTGTTCAGAAAATTACATGTAGCATCAAAGCCAGGATTTATTTCCACAAAATCCTGTTATACTGCAGGTGTCAAACTGAAAAAAGATTATCCGTTGTTCTCCATGTGCTTTTTGGTTTTTGTTTTCCTGCATGTGATCTCTATATAATTAGTGGAGAGATTAGGAAAAACAGGTATATATGCTCCTCAGCATATAGATGCACAGAGCATATGTGTGCATATTATCTCTAGACTGCTAGTTTTAGTAGAGGAATTCTTGCTTTGTTTCATTATGGATGTTTTCCTTTCCTGTCTACCTTCTTCTACCCTTGAAGTTTTTACTTGATGTTTTGTTCTGGTAAAGGAAAATCCATGGAATATATTAGTCATAAAATCAAGCAGTATCATAAACTATTTCTTCAGATACAGAAGTGTGATCTCACAGCTCCTAATTTCAATTTTGTTGCCATTTGAGGACAGTTCTGCTTTATGAGCATTTCTGTCAAAAGCAACCTAATCCCCAATGCTCAGCCTCTACTCGTATGAGCTCTCTGCCTGAATCCACAAGACTGTACAACACAGAGTTGTATTCATTCGCATCTCACTCTGCTGGGAAATTTTCCCTTGGCTCCTCCCTCATCAGTAGAGAGATTAAATCATCCTTAAACAGTTAAAGTCAAGCTAATCAGTAAGCAGGTACTGTGACTATTTCTTCATGTATAAAAATGACACTTAGGGCCACGGTTTAGTGATGGAATTGTCAGTGCTAGGTTTACAATGGGACTCAGAGATCTTAAAGGACTTTTCCAACCTAAATGATTCTGTGATTCCATTTCCCAATATTTGAACAAATTCACAGAGGCTGAGCTATATACTATATGCTTTGTAGGATACAAAAATATACATACATGATGTGATAATGAAAACTAGCTATCTCAATATGGATGTGAATTCCTGAAGTACAGACTTGGTGCTTGGACAATGCAAAACATATGCTGTTTACAGGAAATGAGGAGTTCTCCAACCTGTGTTTGCTGCGGGAATATATTAACTTTCACCCTTTTAAGATGTTGAGGTGAATAAGGAAAGAAAATAACTTTAGTAGCAGCCTGACCCAAATTTTCCCAAGATTTCTGAAGTGAAAGTAGTTATTTATCTTAACCTATTTCTAAACAGAAATTAAGATCGTTTTCCCTAAGTGACTTAAACTTGTTTCTAATCCCCTAAACCTTAATCAACCTTAATCAACAAGTTTAAAATTATGTTAAAAATCTGTTTAAGATTTGCTTTGATATTATCACCATTAATTCAATGTCACAATTCTTAGTGAAATTAGTGCAAAATAACAACTTTGTTCACATACCATCACCTAAGGGCATGGAAACAATATGAAAATGTGTTGCAGGGAATAGGTATCAGTTGTGTTGTTATACAGTATTGTACTTTTTTACACCCAAGGCCCTTTAATGCTACGTGGAAATTAATCACAGGTCCATGCTGCAGCAGCATTCCTGAAAGGATACCAGCCTAGAAGGTGCCCACTGGGACCTTTCTGCTTGCCCTTACCCAGATTTCAAGGAGCTGTGCATCCCCCAGGCCTCCTGTGCAAGAGCCTCTGAGCATTCATGCCTTCCTGCAGCCACTCTCCTGTGATTGCCTCTGGCAATCTGCAACTTGTGCTGTGTTTTGGGAAGGGTGAGAGGGAGTGCTGTGTGCAGTCGGGGACAGCAAAAGGTCTGTGTTGCAGCACTAGGCAGCACTGACCACACAGAGATGCTGTTTACCAGGGCTTGCTATCCTCAGCCTCTTTCAGGGAGCGTGAACTTGTTTTTCTTGAACCTTTTTGTGTAATCCTTGGTGGCTGCTTTAGTCAGAGGGCTCCCATTTGGTTAGAAGTGGCCAGTGCTGGTGTCCTTGCAGAACTCTGCTGAGCACTGCTGGTGATGGTCTTTTCTCCTGAGGGTGCTATCAACAGACAGAGTGCAGGTGAAGTCTCCCATGGTAGAATTGCCCCTCCCAGCAGATGGAGGCAGCTGCTATGCCTGATCTGGCAAGATGCTGCATTATGTACATAAGGAAGAGCAGTGTGCCCTGCTAGTGTCAGTGCCTTCTATTGTGGTATGCAATATAAAAGCACCTGGGAGCACGGCATGGTTGTGCAAGTTAAGCTGTCTGGATGTGCTTTAACAGACTTGAACTGATTTGTACAGGGCTGTTACGGATCTTACAGCTTCTTGGCAACAGTAGCCTGAAGGGCTCTCTTTTGCTATTTTCCTTGGTCTGTTCTGAGCAGTCCCAGAGACCACTACGAAAGTTAGTTGTCAGCTGGTGAAAGAATTAGGTCTCAGTGACACCTGGGGAGGCAGAATAACAAGGTTGACAATGATGTGAAACTGATGGGATCTTTGCTTCCAAGGTCTTTGTGACATATGTTGGAGCTTTATACTGTTGTACTTTCCTTAGCAACTAAGCATGATTCATACAAACTTGTTTATAATAACAAGTCCCTGGTAGAGTCTGTGCACTCCTCAAAACTCCTGCCCTTTAGAAATGAATGGGTTGTTATTTCAATTTGCAGTGGTTACAGTATATTTCTTATTCATTCTTTTTTAGTCTGGGTTTGTTTAGTTCTACTTTTTCCATACTGGTTTTAAAAGTATGGCAATGAAATAACAATGTAGATTTATATTTCTTGTTCCCTCCTGCCCCCCTGGCCACTCCAAAGATCAAAAGTGAAGGAATCTAAAGTCCCTTAATATAAACAGAACCAAAGTTTCAGTGTAACTGCAAATTTAGGCTTGAAATGAAATGTTCAGGTGAGTTATTTGTAGATATATTTTCTATTGCTGAGTTATTGATTCAACTTTCATTTCTTTGCAATTATTCTGTTAAAATGACAGGATTTTTAATACCTTACATCTTCTAAATCTTGTATCTGGGGACCTAGTGGTTCCCTTGCTGGGTTCATCTGGGCATTTTTAAGCCAATTAGTTCCCTGGTAGCAGAAGTGTCCCAGGCACTGGTAGTGTCTTACTCATTCCTGTTAGCTATTTACCTTTTCAAGTTTTTTTAGAGTCCTGAACAGGAGTATTTAAATTAAATAATATCCATCCTGAAAGTGAAAAATTGTGATGAAAGAAACAGGAACTTGGTCTAAATGGTCCAATATTATTTTGTCTAGTGGCCAAAGTCTGAGGCACCTTTTCTTTAAGGCAGATAGTTTTGAAGGAAGAGAGGATCTTTTTTGCATGCGAGACATATTCTGTGTGTCTTGCTTTTTTCTAAAACTTAAGGATGACCTGATTCTACCACGTCATATGAATCTGCATCTCTTGTCAGGAACTGACACTTCTCAAAAGTGTAGTTTGACCCCAGAGATGCCTGTGTGAGAGGTATTGTTCCTGCAGCAAAATGGAACCTGTCCTAGGGTTGGAGATCCTTTTGTATGTTTTGTTGAAATATGAAGCGAACTGTCCTTCCTTACATGTGAGGCTGTGTAAATCACTCTTGTCCAGAAGTGCTGGGTTTGTTTGAAAATCAATTTTGCAAATTCATGTCTGAATCTTGTATTCCTTTTGGGTAGAACAGTGTCAAAGTCTGGGAGGGAACCAATAGAGTTTGTGGGGCCTTGAATTTTAGTCTTTACTGGCAAACTTGACACTATGCCTTTTGGGCATTTCTAGATTGATTGTCATCTGTCTTCCCCTTCTGAGCTCTTCACTGTCTTGACTGAGGACCCAAGAAGTACCATTCCTTCTAACTCACATGGCTTTGTCTCCTTCTCAGATAACCAGGGTCTGGGTGAGGTCATTGCTATATGTCTCATTTTCCAACTAGAGAGCTCTGTGAAGCTTCAAGGTTCCCCTTGATTCCCCTACTTAGTGACAGGTTGCATGTTAAGTTAGACTTAAAAACAAGAGAGATGCACTTTTCTTAGTGGTTGCAAAACAGGAAAGGTGGTTATGGAACTGCTCCTTAGACTTCACTAAGGATTTTGTTTAGTTTGTAGTGTGTTTTGTAGTGTGTTAAAGGCATGTCATATATCTCTTTGGGCGTTGTTATTTCCCTTTGTTGCACCCAGAATCACTGGGAAAAAGAAACAGTAAATAAGATGCCTGTCTGTAAGTCTACCTATACTTGGAAAATGAGCAATTTGAACACTTATGTAGAAACTCAAGGGAAAGCACTAAAAATGTGTCCTGAAAAGGGCAGATTGTGTTCCATGATGACAGAAATGGGCCTTTCAAGCAGAAAATATAGGCTTTTGGTCATTCTTACACTGAGTACATTGAGCTGTAGTAGTTTGTTAATCAGCAGACAGACCCAACCTAGGTTTCTACTGGAGCACTGCAGACAACTCCAGAATGTGTAATTGTTAGTAGTGCTGGAACTGGTATTGAGATTTTTAGCATGCAATTTGAAGTTAACATTTTTATTTCAAATTGTGTTTCCCAAAGGCAGCTTTATGTTCAAAATACTTAATTAATTTCTATTTCTATAATTCATCATGCTTACTTCAAATAAGAAGTATCCTAACATTGTTTCCCTGTATATGGAAAGCCACATATGGAAAGATTACAACAAGTAAAGTGAGTTTAGTTGGGGTTTTTTTAGCTATTTCAAGTACAACAAAAATTCAGCAAATACACAAACCTGAATATTTGGTGCACTGCCATTTTCAGCTGTCTGTACTTATGTTGAAAACTTCTACAGAGTTTTTCATGTTTGCTTTGGCAAATTGATTGCCAGTGGTCATGGATGGTTTCAGTATATAGCAAAATTTTGGCATTAGTTAGTCAGGGTTTTGTTTGTTTAATCAATGTTTACCAGAAACAGACAGAGAAGGGAGGCAAAGCTGCTCAGAGGTATGGTGTGACCTTCATAGAAGGAGAGAGTAAGCAGGGGCTCTTCAGTTCGAATGTATGTATATATACGCACATATAATGTCCATAGAGCATCCATTAAGTTTAGCTGTCAGTAGGTTTGGAATTGTCACCCAGTGTGACAGATTCTTTTAGGGGTCCTTGGCAGAATGAGGACTGGCCACAGGGTTGTAGTTATAATTAGAGCCTTATTAATTATTGCATTAAAATTTTAATAATCAGCATATGTTATTGTTATCTACTATTTCCAGCAGTTAGTGAAGTTTAGCTACTCTTAGCATGGCTTACAGAGTATTCTTAGCAATTATCATAGCTTTCAGTTAACAGAATTTCTAGTAATTTGTGTAGCTTTCCTATCTGGAGTTTTTAGTTACCTGGACCCTCTACAGATTATGTCCAATTCTTAATAATCCGTGTGTGATACAATAACCATAATCTAGACTCAGACTTTACTTAAAATGGCATGAGTCACTAAGTCTCAGAGGAAGCAGGTGATAGCCAGAGCACTCCAGACCCTAAGGGAATGATGGATTTTCCTGTCCACCAGCAGTTCCAGCCTGTGTCCCACTTAGGACTTATGGCTGCTGGATTTTATAGGCAATATCTCATGGGCTTCCCTATTCTCTAACAAGTGTCACCACATTCTGGAGACAGTGCTTGTTAAGCAAATGGTCTTGTTGTAATGCTGACAGGAGGGTTATCTGTTTTGTAACAGGGATCATCATATCCTGGTGACAACCACAGTGTTGAAAAAGGGAAGAGAGAAGGGGTTGGTGCATGATCAGCACATTGATATATTGTAACTGTTTGCCCTAGAAATGGTCTTGGTTCTGCTAACCATATTACCAGGCTCAGGAACAGAGAGTACCAGACACAAAAACAGAGGAAGTTATTTTTCACCAGACCAAAGTAAATCGCCACAGGTTCCCATGGGAACCAAAAGCATAACCGGGTTGAAAAAAGGATCAAACACAGTGGTCCAGATATAATCTCTATAAAATCTCTCTATAAATCTCTAATGATCTATTCAGCAAGTTCCTAAGCTACCAATTTTCAGGAGGATAAATACAGAGGGATAGTATGTTTGCCCTTCTTCTTACATTCTCTCTGTAAGTTCCAGGTTTTGGCTACTCTTGGGAATAGGATGGAGGAAGAGAAAATGAGTTGTGTAGGCTGATGTTGCAGTTCCTGTACTATCCCAGTTACACTGGATTCATAAAGGAAAGCGAAACAATGTTTAAAACAAAAAAGAGAAGACCAAAAAAAACCCCACTTATTTTGCTATTACAAACATACCTGCTTAGCTGATCTGTGCCTGCCTGCCTCTTTCTAAGGCTCTGCATGAAATTAGGAGGATCCGTGTAATATCAATGAGCCTGTGCTTTGATTGTGTTGAGGAACACAGGATTGCTGCTGAGTCTCTTTGACACCAGATTTACAGTCACTTCCCGGTGGGCAAGACGGGCATTTTTGTAGCCATTAGAAATGCTGTTGGAGTTTTGATTGCTCAGCTGTGCAGGCTTGCTCAAAAATAGAAACGTAATAACAAATACCTGTTTGCATGCTGTTGGATGTGTAGAGTAAGAAACTGCCAGTTACAGTGCTGGTCGACTTTCATGTCTGGAAATACCAATTCTGTTGAAGATGTCAATGTATTTAAACATTTTGCAAGTGGACAATGTAAACTGCACATACCCCTCTCTCTCACAGCCGTATGTCACAAAGTTTGCATAATTCATGGCAGCAAGGCACATAACTGTGCTGTTATGAAACTTACATGAAAATCAGGATTTTTGGTATTCAGGAACTGTGAGTATATGTGGAGTATCCAAGAGCTTTTACATGTAGTTGCTTTATGTATAGTTTGCAATCAAAGAAAGCATAGATATTTTAGAATGATTTGAGATAATTTTATGGAAATATGCAGTATCTGTCTGTAATATCTTTTACATCAGAATTGATAATTATTTATGGAGCTTCATTAATTTTGTTCAGCATCTTGTTTCCTGAACATTTTAATGTGTTTTCTTGCAAAATTCTATCCTACAAATAAAGTAGCAAGCAGTAAAGCAGGTGTGTAATGTGCTCTTTATGTGTTTGAAATTACCAGTGTTCACCATGTATGGGAATTGAAGAAACTGCTGTTTCTAAAGTTACTAATACTGGTTAGCCTCTCATTTCATGTGGTGAGAAGGATACTGACAAGTGTGTTAAGATGTAAAATAGCATATTATGCTTCTGAAGGACTGTTTTCCTGGCATATTTTTCCTCTTCTGTTGTGGCACTGAAAATATTGCTGTTCTAAACTGATATCTCCTCTGCCTTAAAATATATTTTGTTTTGATTTTTTTAATTAAACCCTTTTCAAAATTACAGAAAAACACGAGATCTAAAGAGATATTTTAAAAACAGCATTATTTCTAAAACAGAACTGCCAAAGACTTTGGTTGCACAACTACAGAAGAGAGCCAAGAGAAAAGTGGGATGGGTCTTCTGATTTTCAGTGGAGTGTTTTCTTGGTGTGTCAGAGATGATCTAACCCAAGCAGTTCTCTGGGTCAGACCATTTAAATCAACTATGCTCAAGGGAGTTGAATATCAGTAGGTTTTAGATCAGCCCCTAGGGGAGTTAAAAGCTCAGAAATACTTAGTTGTTAAGTATTGTTTTCTCTACTGCTTTAAAGATGATATGCATATTATTTGTAATGTTCTTTTTATAAAATTTTACTTAGTTTATGTGTCTGAATAGTTTCTATATTACTTTGTTTATTCATGTTCAGATTATTAGAGGAAAATGAGATTTCAACACAAATATAATTAATCTTCAGTTCTTATTAGTGCAGTGAAAATTTACATTTGTAGCAGTTTTGCAATGTTGGGCTATGAAAATTTCTGTGACTGTCTTCTATGTTTTTCTTTATTTTAACTGCATTTAATTAATGAATTAACCTGTATTGGAAAGGTAGAATCACATCAAGTTGTGTTTTTTCCATGTTTTGCCTGATTTGGAGTAAGAGATAGATTATTGTAATTGTAAGAGTCCATATGTTAGTGCCCAAAGAAAATATTGGAAAATTTTGTTGTTTTGTCTGCATACCTTATTTGTGTACAAGAACAATTTCAAGGGCCTCTTTAATGACAGAGGCAGGTTTTTATACTAATCCCAAAACCTGTGCATCCATCTTGAAAAAATCTGAACACAGGTGTCTCAAAGGAGTCCCAGTGAAACTTAAACATGAAATGGTCACTCAGTGTTGTTGATCAGGGTGTAATCTTTGTAGACAGCCTCTACACAAGTAGCACAAAAAAATCAATGAACTTGAAGGCTCTGAGCCACAAGGTAATACGAGCTTTATGCCAAATGGGAACACCCAAATCATGGTCAGTGGTTCCTGTTCCTCTGTCTTCCATCATCCTGGCCTGACTCTGTCTTCCGATAACAGTGACACATATGACAGACATACTTCCCACTATATGTTCAGTTACTTCTTGGTTTCTTTTCACCATTACTATGAAGGGCTTAAATAAGACACTATGAGTCTTGGAAAACTTTAAAAAGCCTGAGCCCCACTTAGTAATTGAAAAATGGACTACGTGAACTCAACTGGTGGCTATGAAGAAAGTGAAATGGAGTAGATGAAACAGTTATTTGGGAGCTGGACACCTATTTTGTTTTTCTGGATTTATCTTTCTGGACAAGGCTGACTTAACCAGAATCACAGAACATTACCAGAAGGAAAACTACAACTTGGAGACAAGGATAAATTCCCAGCTGCATTAAGAGAGTGAGCACAATCTATTTTGTCATTTAAAACTTTTAATGAGAAATTAATGCTTATTCCATGTGCTCCCTGAGATATGAAGCTCCCCAAAGCTCAGGACCTAATGCAGGCAGCACATTTTCTGAAGCCACATCTGCTTCACAGTTTCCAGAATGTGCTGCAGGATGGCTGCCTGCCTCCTGTCAGTGCCTCACAATGCTTTTTATAGCCAGCCATAGACTTGAGATGGTGAGCAGCAAGTTGGTGTGAGACAGTCTGCTCACTGTAGACAGAGAAATATGAAAACTGATCTACATGTCTGTGCTTTGCATAGACTGAAGTGTCTCAGCAAACAAAACCAAGTATGAACTTCCAGCTCTGTGCAATAAGGGCTTGGTAGACTTCTTTTTCAAAGGGGCTGTAACTAAGAGTTGCTTCAATGTCCAGAAGGAGGTGGAAGGAGGGAAACATCTTGTGATCCAGCAAGATATGAAGGTTGAATTAAGTGGTGGATTTTGCAATGCTGGGTTAACTGTTGGACTCAATGATCTTACAGATCTTTTCCAACCAAAATGAACCTGTGATTCTGTGATGTGCAGCTGTGCATGAGCCTGCTCACACTCTTCTCTGCTCCCTCTGCTCTTATGAAGCTTGCACACAGCCCACAGCCAAGCCAAAGTTTAATTGGATCTGTGTAGTTTGGATATCACACTGGAACCAACTCAAGCAAAGGCTTTACCCATATTGCATTTTAGGGCTAAATCTGCCTTGGATGTCAGTTTTGAAGTATAGGGTGGGGATATTTCTTCCTTATCTTACAGCAAAGATGATAAGACCATTACTGATGATGAAGGTCCCTAAAAGGCAGAATAGTGTTGATTTTTATAAAATCTAATGCATATTTTTTTGAAAAAATGTTAAGAAACAGATATATGTGTGTTGGTTGCCGCACATCTGTGATAGAGCATGAACTCCCTCCATGTGTAACAGTAAAAAGACAGTGTCACTGGACTTGTTGTATAGGAAGTAAAATACTTGTCATAATTTATGAGGAATCTAAAGTGAGCATGGATGGAGAACCTGACAGCTGGTCTAATCAGAGAAGGGCTGACTACAGTGAGATATATTCCAAAAAATTAACTAGTTTGTCCAAGCTGAAAGAACCTCATCTTATGTGTGTTAAGGAGAAATACCCCTCTGTAATATTACTTGAAGAACAGTTTTGGGAAATACAGATAAGCAAAGAAACTCAATACAGTATCAATATTATGTACATACTTGTGCTACAGATAAGGTACAAGTAGGTATCAATTGAAATGCAAAGGCTGGGGCATTGTTTAAGTGTAAAATACTGCAAGCCCTAGTTTATATTTTCATTTTAAATTTAGGCTTTCATTTTAGATTAGATTTAGTTTTGTATTAAATTTTGTCAGCTCTCCAGATTCACTCACATTTTTGTTAGTAATAACATGTTGCATTTAATTGTTCCTCTTCTATCACAGATGCAAAAATCTTCCTGCAATTTTCTTCTTTTTTTGTCTTTCTAGATTGTTTTTTTCAGTGTGCCATCATCTGACTTAGGCTCATTTTAGCATGTACAAATCCTTTACTTTCAGCAATTGCCAATAATCTGACATATTGGTATCCATTTATTAAAATGGACACTTGATTTCAAAATCTCTTGGTTTCAGATGTCAGGAGACTTGTGGAATAAACAGTTCTATTTAAAAGAGTGTTAAGTTGAGAAACTTTGGAATATTGAAGACTAACTGTCAGATTCTAAGTTTGCAGAATTTTCGAACATGTGGTTTTGATCGTCTTTTAAAGATTAATGTTTTAAAATGCCAAAACAAATGGTGCATTAATACAGTGTTAGACTACAGTATTTTATTAAAGAAGAACAACAAGTGTAATAAAACAGTTAACATAATCCACAAGTCACAGTGATGACATTTTAAGGCTATCAAGGAAAAATAAAAGGCCAATATTTGAAGTCAGTCTTCCCAAAGGAAAAGATTTTCTGAATTAGTCAGTAATCTCTTGCTCATACACAATAACAGAAGACTGTAAACTTTTAGAATATTAACAGCACTAATCTTGCTGTAGTATTGAAATGCTCTTATGAAAAAAGAAGTAAATCTAAAATTGACTACACTGAGTCAATCCTGACTCCTCTGGACTGTGCTATGTAATGAGCAAACACTCCCATCACAATATAGTTTTTTTAAGATGTAGGTATATCAGTTGTCATGCAGCTCTTTAGTGTACTGTATAGAATTCAGAGTAAGGCAAAATGATTTCTGTGTGTAATTCTTCATGATAGTGAACCACAGAAAATTCTTAACCCTGTCTCTTGATCCCAAATAAAATCAGTGTTGTGGTACCATGTGCCTCTGTCATCTCCACTGCTGGTATGGTGTTTAGGAAGACTTATCGGTCTTGCAAATTTTTATTTCGGTTGTGGGGCAGACAAGTAGAAGTAAAAGGAGGTGGCCATCTCATCATACAGGGGGCACTACATAATGACCAGCTATCAACTGCCAACCAGGTTGGTATCCAGCCAGGAAGCCTCCCTCTTAAAAATTTGTTTCCATATGAGACAAGGTTGTTCATAATATTACTGTCTCCTCTATGGAAAGATATGAGTGTTTGTGATCTGTGGAAAGGAAGATATATTAATGTCATGTAAAAGGAGTAGTTTTGCCGAAGTCTTTGAAAGGGGAGATTCTCACAACCCTTAGTAATTGATTTGACTGTCAGAGCCCCTGGGAAATTGAAACCCTTTAATGTCTGACCAGTCTGCCAGTGGCCTGTATGTGAGTGACCTGCACCACCAGATTCACCAGCTGGAGATTGTGTTCAATTGCCCTTTCAGGGGGTGCCTGAGCCAGCAGAGGAGGGGCCCCCACAGTAGGCTTTCCCAATGTGTTTACCACTGCTGGCCACTGTCAGCACCTTGGCAGGAATAACTCAGTGTACGGAAATCACACTCTTTATTAATACAAATTGTGACAAGTGAGGGTTCATGGTAGTCTGTCTGCAAAGACACATTTAAAACCATGTAATAACAATATAAAGCAAAACGTAAGCACAAGTTCTAAAGCAAAACAGTTGACTAAAAATATTATGAAGCAAAAGCAAGTTCTAATCTCTAAAGCAAGCAATTAGTACACACACAGATTACTGCCTACCCATGCAGGCATCCCTGTGAGAGGTGGAGAAGAGAGGGTTAGTCCATCAGCTGCCCCAGCAGCGTGGTGGAAAACTTCTCCCAATTTCTTCCTATTTCCAACCTCTTTGTATACTATTTCTCTAGTTTTTAGGAGGTGGTTGAGTATTATAGTCAATAAGCCAAACTTGGGGTAGTGTGACAGGCATCTATTGTTTCTTGATGGGTTGCTGGCATAGGTCAAAGGGGTCACCACGTTCCCATCCAGCAACCTGTTAGCAAAGAAAGGCTGTAATGCCTTCATATCACCCCATTCTTCAATGTACAGGTGCTTAATAGTGTTTAGGGAACTTTTGGGAAACAACATGACTTTGGGTGAAACTGCAGCTGGAATCTCTGCCACTAGGACATGGCAGCTGGTCCTTCCTCTGTAAATCTTATTCTATTTTAACTTCTGAGTATATCTCTACTCCACAGTTAGTTTCACTCAGTTTATAAGAGCAATGTGATTGAATTATCACATCTCAGCAGCACAGGAGTAACTCCTTTAAATCATTGCTTCTTCTTGACAGGTGAACATTGACTATGTCCTTATTAATGACATAATTTTTATGCCAAGAATGTGATCTATAGACCTTTTAAGAATTTAAGCAAATGCATGAATTCTTGCTTGCCTTGGGGTGTCTGGTTTACAGTTGCCCATCCTCCAAGGTTGTTTAGTGCAGTTTAAACCAGTGGGCAAATCAGTGCCCCAAATTCTAGCTCACATAATGTGTATCCCTGTAGAAGATTTGTTCAAATTAAAGTAGCTTAAATATTCATATGACCCAGCTTTTTAGACTAATTACAGAGAAAGTAAATTAAAATATGTAATCAGATCCTTGCATGAAGTACTGGAAGACAGCTTTGCAAAAATTCTCCTGAGAAGAAAAAGTCAAGAAAGGTTGCGCATAGTGCTTTCCAGTCCCTTTAATCTTGAGAAAAAGTTCTTTTACTTAAAGCGACAAAATTGTGCAAATTGTTACTCTCTATCCTCTGATTAGTTTGTCTTTACTCAGCTTTTATGAAGAGTGGGAAGAGGAGATTTGTCTTGGAATGTGCTATGCATTTGCTTTGCTTTACCTCCTTTTCTAGGGTAGGAAAAGAAGAGTTGGAGTAAGACTCATACAGTGAGTAAAACAACAAACACTTCCACATGGCATAAAAAATTATTTTTATGTCTTATCTTCCATGGGTCGTTGGGACTGTCCCGCATGCAGACCAGCAGAGATCAAGAGTAGCTGGTGGTGGATGGTATGACAGAACTTTCTTCTTCTGCCCTTGGTACCCAAGCAAGTTAAGTAAAGGAACCAAAGCCATTAATGATAGTAATTTCATAATACAGAATAATATTTTAATAATACCACTGTGTGTGGTAGATAAATTGTGCTGCTCTTATTTTACTGACAGGAGTAACAAACAATCTTCCTTTGGGCAATTTGAGCATTATTACATCAACACTGCAGTCCTATCAGCCACAATTGTATGTCTTTGCTGTGAAAGGGCAGTGCTGAGGTGCCATTTTCAAGAGTAATGTCAAGACAATCCATATCAGGTTTTCTGTGTGTTTAAACACTGCATGTTTCTTTATAAAACTCTCTGCTTTATATTTAAAAGATCTTTGCTAGCTAGTGGTGTATACTAATAAAATGATAAAGAGAAAAGCTAAATGACTTGATTTTAGTGCTCAACTAGCTGCTCTCAGAAATTAATACATTAGCTATCACTTCACCGCACCTTCAAAGAACAGTATTTAAACTTTTCTGACATTTTTTCCAAACATCTTCCCTAACTGCACGTAATTTATAAACATCTAAACAAGTATGAGTCATCCTGCTTTTAAACTCAGTGACTCTTCTGCACTGAATAAATAATGCTAGCCAAGAAAGGAAATTTCTCTTCAAAGAGAAGCTGGAAGTGTTTTTAGATTTATGCTGTCACCCTCTACGTCAGCAGAGCCAAGCTTGCGTAAGTGTGCGCTCGAGATGCCTTTTATGATGTCTGGTGTTTGTAGCACATGTCCATATAAACCAGTTGCAACAAAGATGTGCGTATCTTGAATAAGTAGGGCTGGACTGATGTCATTTTTTGATGTGATCCTTAGGAAGGAGCTGGTGACTTTCCTGCACTCCCAGCTGGACTTGTGGTAGAGCTGATCTGGCAGAGGAAAGATAAGGAGGAGGAATTATCTTGAAGATAAGTCCATAAACCCTCCAGTCACTACTGGAAAGAAACTGGAATTTTGCAGATCTGCTTGGTGCTGGCTGACATAATGTATTACCGAGCTCTCTGGACACATGTATTTGTCACTGCAAATGTTTTATAGCCTTGTTTTTGTCACTGTGGTTGAGGTTGTCAGTGCTGTGGTACTATCACAATACTTTCATTTTCCTGTCCAGAAGAAGCACTGATGCCACTTGTTTTCCAAGTTATAACTCTGCATGTAAGGCATATATTCATATCAGCTGCTCTTCAATTTTAAAGTCACTGACAGTAGGTGAGGAAAAAAGCTCCAAGAGCCTATCTCACATGGTGAGAAATGGGGATCAGATCAGTGGTTCTTGAACACTGGTTCTTAAACATATTGCTTAGTCCAGCTGTGCTGTAGGGTTTTTTCAGTATGTTTGGTACCTTTTTATTAGCCAAGCCAGGCCAAGTTGGAGCAACTGATGCTGAGCAACAAAGAACCAAGAACATGATGTAATGTACATTGTAGCCTGCCAGCATATCCCCAGTATGTCTCCAATCAGAACCTGAACTTCTCTGTTAACTTCAAAGTCCTTGAAAGGCCTTGCCCAAGTTGTCTGCAATGCCAAGTAGTATTACATATGCCGTAGGTCCATGATGCAGGCAAATTTCTGCCTGAGCATGTGTAGAAGTGAGACTGTGACTAGACATGGCCTGAACCTTGTAATTGGACAAAGAGAAATTGATCTCCAGGTCATTGGGTGATTAATGTAAAAATATAGTCTCATATACAGCTGTAACTGCATAGCAAGAAAAAGGCAGACATGTTGTAGTCTTCTTAGAGAGCTGATCCTCTGCCTAGCTATGAGACATGGCCAGGCAGAGAGATGTGTCCAGGCCCTGCTAGATGCACTGTCTGGGGACATGGACACAGAGTCTGCTAGGAAGGTAAGATATGCTTGGCTATGCTTAGAATGCTTAGGATTAGACTGTAGAATGCCGTCATGCAAATAGTTAAACACTTGAGAAACTTCATGAAGTCCAGCCTTCTCGTCATTTTCCTGCCTCTCGGACCCCCAGACACAACAATATGCCTCTGCCTTTGGCTCCATTCCTGCAGCTGCCATGGGGCACTCCTGCCTTTGGAAAACTGTGTGGAAAGTCATCCACTGTTGAAGCACACTTTGGGTGTAGGGATTGACTGTGTCTAAATGTCAATCCTATTGACTTTTATATCCTATCCTGATTGATATCTAAAATGTGTTCTGCAGAAGTGTGTTATTAGCATGAGATGAATTGTTATATTTAGGTATGTGTGGGAAAGATAAGCAGTAGGTATGTAATTTGTTTTTATGGGAGAAACTATTTGCAAGTTCATAAGAATGTAAATCACCTGACCCCTGAAATCCTCTGGAGTTTGCTTTATTGTGAGATAAAATAGCTCTAGTTCAATACCTGACCTCTTCTGTTGCCATTTTCAAACAGTATTTTAGAGTGTTTCCATGTTTGCTTTCATGGCTTTGATGACTCCTGTCAAATACAGTGTAGCTTGACTTTATCAGATTCACTGGATGATGTTGTTGCAGGAAGAGTTTCCCACAACTGTTCTTTGTTTTAATTGCAATAAATATCAAGAAGAGTTTCAAAATCCTTTGATCTTCAAAACGCCACCAAGTGGTGTATGCAAATGTGTGCATACACCGGCAGGAGCTCGTATGGGCTTTGAACTCCACAAGAAGCCAGTAAAATAAACTGTCTGAAAGAAGTACCCTGGGGAGCCTAAAGATTTGCAGCCAATGCACCCTGTGATGTCTAAAGACATAGGTAGCAACAGCTTTGTAAGGCTTTTCCCTTTCCTTCTAGCTGAGTGTAGTAATTGGCAGCTGCAAGATAAAATTGGAATAGGGAGGGAAGAAAAGAAGACTTGACTGGGAAAACTGTTTTAGAAGCTGTTTCTCAAAACTACAGTTTTCCTAAACAGATCTTGGGAAACAGATGTCCAAAGCCATCAACTACATTTGTCTAGAGTTCTCCTTCTGCTATGCCCTATGTATTGAACAAAATACGTATAAAGATAAAGTTAAAAAATAGCACTATATAGGAATGTTTTAATGATGTATTTACAAATTATGTAACATCTTTCTCTTTTTTAACAATTTTTTTCAGTAGAAATCTAAGAAGTGGAAAAACTTATAAAACCCTTATTTTCAGAGAAAAATACTGATTCTTCTTCTGTTGAATATTAATACAATAAGGAATTCTAGATTCACAAATGATTTCTGAGAAATTTATTACTCCAGACATAAGCAATTGGTTACAAATTAATAGCTTCTTCTTTTTTAAATATTCCCAAGTCTATTCGATGCTGAATTTTGTAAGCTTTTTTTTAAGAAATGAGGCCAGTGCAAGTTTCCTACCACTGCCTTTCTTTAAATACTGAAGTTCTAGTTTTGCTCTTTTCGAAAAAAGTAAAGTAGCCACAAACAGTACCTGGCGGGCAATGAAACTGTGCCAAATAAAACTGTGTTTGTGTATTTCTAAAAACAGCACTTAATTTGAGAAATCTTAGGAAATGCATTTTTATCTTTGTACTGGATCTGTCTGAGATGAAGCCCTTTTCCCCACAGCAGCCCTCACAGAGTGCTGTACTTTGTATTGGTTGCTAGAAGGGTGTTGATAACAAACCAGTGTTTTGACTGCTGCTGAGCACAGCATCGGGACTGCAGTGTTCCTTCCCCAGTCGAGGGCAAGATTCTGGGAGGGGCACAGGTCCAGCTGACCCAGACTGTCCAAGGGGATATTCCATATCATATAACGTCAGCTCAGATATAAAAGCTAAGGCTTGACTGCCTGCTAGGAAACAACTAAGTGTGCTGAAGTCCTGCTTCTCAGGATGTGACCAGACATCGCTGCCGATAGTATAGAATTAACCTTGTTATTTTCTGCTTCGCTTTTGCACATGCAAATTTGCTTTTGCTTTAGTAAACTGCCTTATCCCAAACCACGAGTTGTTTACCATCTTATTCTCTTCCCCCTGCCTGGTTGGGAAGGAAGGAGATAGAGCAACTGGGCGGGCACTTGGCGTCCAGCCGAGGTCAACCAGTTTTCTCATGTAACTCTTTTTGCTAGTTCAAAAAAGATCTTTCTATTGCACTGCTTTTAATAAGGTAAATATTTTACGTTGCTGAGAATGCAGCATATATTTTAAAACTACCCTCCATGCTTTCTATTTACAATTACAAGACCCTTATTCCAAATGTTTTAAATAATTTCTTACACTTGGCAGTTGTATCCAGTGTCAATGCCAGGGGGCCTTTGGGAATGGCCTCTGTGAGAAAAGCCAAGGGCTGCTGGATGCTCAACAAAGCAGGCCCCAGCCAGCTCCACAATGGACCCACCACAGGACACAGCTGAGCTCATCAGAAAACCTGATGGCAGTTCTGCAAAAACAAGTTTGATAAGGGACACAGATACAGAGAGAAGGAAGACAAAGGAACCAAAGGTAAGACCAAGGCCAGAGCAGAAGGAAGTACTCCACAGCAAAGGAGCTGTGGCCCATAGATGAGCCCATGCTGGAACAGGTGCTCTCCCAAAGGCACTGTGGCCCATGGAGGACCCATGCTGGATCAGAAGAAACAAATTAGAAGGAAGAAGCAGTGGAAGAGAAGAGTGGGAAACAGAGAGTGGCTAAGACAAACTGCTATGACCTGACCCTTCCTCCACTCCCATCACCTCAACAGAGGGGCTGAGAATAGCAAGGGGTCTCCCTGCGAGTGAAGACCAGGAAGGGAGAAGGAGAGGGGTCTGGAATAAGGTTGTGACAGAGAAGAGAGAGAGGGTTTATTTTTTTCTGCCTAAGTGTTTATTTGTCTCTTTTTTTTTTGTTTCCCAAGGCGTGACTTATAAATTAAATATTTATACTAAATGACAGTAAATTAAATGCTCTCAAACTGAGGCTGTTTTGCCTGCAGCAGTAGTTTGTAAGTGAAGTCCCTGTATTTCTACCCACAGATTTTCTTATTCTTCCTATTTTCTCTTGTGATCCATTGGGGATGAAGGGAGCAAACATCTAGGTGGGTGCTTGGCTGCCAGATGGGATCAACCACCAAGGCAGTGTATATCTTTACAGTTTTTCACGCTTGCTTTCCCAGTATATGGTACTGTCTGCCACTACAAAAAGTTAATTATCTGTGAATTTTTCCCAAGCAATCTTCCTTACCCCTTCTAGAAACTCTGTAACATCTGCAATTATGATGCACTTCTTTGATAAGTATGTTTTATTGTTTCCAAGTATTTTAAACATAATAAAAATAATTTACTGCTGCCAAATATCATCATGTGGTACTGTACCTTATTTTTCAGATTTTAAGGGAAAAAGAGACACTCAAAATACTTTGTTTCTAGTGGTACTCCATTTGAACATGACTTGCTCTCTTTCCATCTAAAAAAATGGAGAATGTGGCACTGGCTGGAAGGGAAATATCCAGCTTATTTATCACAAAAGGTTTGTGTTGGCATTTGTATGTTTTTAAAAATATAAATTCTATGTTGACAAGGAATAGGCATAGAAATGAGCCATTTTTTCTATTGAAAAGCAAAACCACAATGATTATTTTTACAGTGATAACATTTTGACCTCAAACTACTTCTTTCTGCAGCAATAACTTGCCACCTTCAGTTGCTAACAGTGTCTATG
>WEIV01025281.1:184252-258874 GCA_013390005.1 Calyptomena viridis | reverse complement strand
AAGAAGAAAGAAATTATTAGAGAAGAACAAAACTGCATTAATAATGTTTTATAATAGCATAGATGTTAACATCATGGGCTACATAATGTGATTTGGTTTGTTTGAAGGTGAACTTAATGATCAGTGCTGTTTCAGTAAAGGGAAATGGTGAAACCTAAGGTCGTTGGTGATATCAGTTCTTAAATTTACATTCAACCTTTTAAAAGTCTTTTGAAATACGGTATATGTCCCTGAGATGCCATTTCTAGAAGAAAAATTTAGACTGGGAATCAGCATGTTCCCAACTGAAGTCTTTATTTCAAGATGCAACTTGAAATAAAGAGGCCAAAATGATTAAAAGAATTACCGTTATGATTTTACTGTTTATTTTACTATTATGGTCTTTGGAACATTAATTTTATTACAGGAGCTGGAAATCAGATAGAAACATAAATGCCTTTTTTATTTTATTATTAAGCTTTGTTTTAAAAGGCAGTTGTCACAAGGATGGTTCACTCTTACATGATGTTAAATGTAACAAGTTTACATGTTGTCAATGATACATCATTTTATGGGGTAAATAGCTAAATTAGTTCATACATTTATATTCACTCTTCCTGTTAATGACAGCTAAATGGGACTAAATTGCTTATCTCTTTACAAATGTTACTCTTAGCCACCTGCTTTCTGAACTTCAGAGATGCTTGCTAACAGCCCTAGTATTGCATTGCCTCCCTGCACTATTTATAGTTAATGCAAGAAGTTGTTTATATCTCAAACTGCTTTTCTTCTGGGAAATTACTTATACCTCTTTTTAAATGAGCTTCAGTGTTTCTAACCTACCTGTGATCAGAAAAAGAGACATATTGCAATCCCCCAATTTCCAACAGGATAAAAGCTCTATTGTTCTCTAAAACTGCACAGTGTGATTCATGGGGTCTATAAGGCAGTGATGTCTTTTGCAAGGTTTCTTTCAAACTGCAGTTTTGAAAGCCTGTTATCCCTGATAAATTTTGTAGTTTGCTATCTTCTCACATTTCATTTGTTAAGATGGCTCTAAGAACTAGCTAGTAGACTCTACCACTGCTGGTGAAAATGAAGAGCATGAAAAATAAAATGTGACTTGCTGAAATGCTGGAGAATTCTTATTTATGTGATTGCCTCGGATGAGTCACTGAAGTAGAAGTGAGATGGCTTGTGATAAGGGAAGGTAACTGGCTCCAAGAGTTGTCATTTCAGTCTGTCCCATGTGGCCCCTTTGGTAGGAGGGACAGGAGATGAGAGGTAAGGAAAAAACATTACTTGAAGCTTTCCTCCTCCACAAAGTATCTAGGGGTAAAAGAAAACAAAACTAAATGTTTGATGTGGTTGTGTGATGAGATTAATAGTTTTGATGGAGGGAGTTGCCTATGGCAGTGACAACATGGCCTCTTTGACAGTCTTGATTCACAGGATAAATGGAGGTCAAGAGACCTGCATCTGGAGAAGGAAATGGTCAACTTTCTATTTTATTAATTTCAGAGCTGAATTGCATTTTAGATCATAGCACTGACTTAACACTCTCCTGATTCAGCAGTCATGAAGGCACCAATAATTCTAGAGTGACAAGAGATAAACTCTTTATGACAGACAAGCCCTGATCTGAGAATGGCTGACGTCAGTGTCATGGCAAGTGTTTACTGAGAAAGCCACTTAGGAAATAAATTGCTTTTGGCAAGGGTTCCTGGTATTAGAGGAAACACATGGAGAAATGATTTTTGAATGCTGCTGTAATTTTTAATGCGGGTCTTGTTTTAGTGAGAATAGGAATATGTTAAAAACAGCTTTTCTTTTTGGTGTGAAAGTGTACACAGTTTCTGAATAGGGCGGGCTTTTTACTTCAAGACTGCTGACAGCATCCTGACTGACGAAGGTGCTTCCATCATCATGCTTTGGTATTTAAACTCTTTTTTTCTCATAAGCAGGCTAAAAGGATTACATTTGGCTTATAGAGACAGATGCACGGTATTGCCCTAACAGAGGGGATACTTTTTGTTTTAAAGCCATTTGTGGGGAAAAAATCCACTGCCACCACACCCCCTACAAATAGGCTATGATCATGAAAGATGCTACATGCAGACAGGTGCTTGTGTTGACTTCTCTGAGAATCTGGAGAGCCTGGGGTATGCTGAGGAGCTTGTGAGGTTATTTCACTGGGCATTGTTCCAGCAGCAAGCACAGCATCTTCTATGCTGAGATCACGGTGACGTTTCTTTGACTCCACCTTTAGGAAATCTGCAGCAGGAAGTGGGAGGAATGGGATGTCATTGCCTTATTAATTGTGTCTCATGTATTTTATTGCTGTACAATGGCTGTTCGTTTTGGGGATTTCTCTGTATAATTGTAAATTTTTCAAAATAGCAATGGAAAGTCTTTTTCATACAGACTTGTTTTTCTCTGTCCTAATTTTTCAGGTAGCCTGAATTAAGTGGTCATACATCAGAAACTAAATACAGATGTCAATAATCTCTTACTGTTTTTGTGTGTGTATATCACCTCAGCCTCCAGAGCTTTAATCTGTTCATTGTGTCCTGCTTTGCCCTCCCTGCTGATGGCACCCTCTCTCTCTTTTCTTCTTGTTGCTCCAGCAGAACAGAGCTGATGCAAGGGGGGTACTTTAATATGGACTATCAGGAGTGCAACTAGAGAAACACTCCTAAAGGAAAAAGGAGCCCTAACTCTCAGGAGGGACTAAATGGGTATCCTTGTCCTGCATGCAGTTCATTGCCTCTCAAGAGAAAGAATAAGAAAGGAAGGGAGGAAAGAAAGGAGAGAGAAAACTGAGGTTGCAGAAGGCACTGGACTCCCCAAATGGACTTCCAGGGTGAGAAAGCAATCTGCTAGAGCAGGAAGGAGCGAACTTGAAATGACAAGGCATGGATATCCCAGCTCTATTGGCCACATCTTTTGTGATTGAGCCCTGCCTTCCTAAGCAAAGGCCTCTGTCAGGGGGTGATAGTTTAAAACTGCTGTCAAACTAAAGGCCTAAGAAACAAAAAGGAAGTGATTTCTTATCGAACTGTTGTGTGCAGCTAGTTTAAGTGGATTTTGAGCTATTATTTGTATTCCTGATTGAAATGCACAGGTTACTGTATCTGCAGTAGTTCCCTGACATTTTTGCTTTTGGAAGCTTTCCAAAATCTGATTGCTTATATTATTCCTCTATCCATCTTCTTTAAAAAAAAAAAAAAAAGCCTTCCTGCAGAGAAGAGTCCATGTAAAAATAGCTATTGAAATGGCTTAGCTCACTTCTATGAATTTTCTTATCTGCCTTTTCTTATGTGTTCCTTTAGTCCTATAATCGTGGAGGAAGTGGAGCAATATGAATAGAGAAGTATTAGAGAGAAACAAGGAGATTAAGATGGGGGGATCTTTGGAGTAGTGCCGTCTGCTTGATGGGAGGATGAGGAGGAATCAGAAGGCAGCTGAGCATGGGAAGCAGGAGGCTTGCTGTGGTTTTACTGGGTCATCCAGATCAAAGGCAGCACTTAATGTCTGCTTAGCTTGCAAATCCTGAATTGTGGGTCATTTGTATGGATGTGAAGATAGGGAGATGTAAAGAGCTGTAGTGAGTTAATATTGTCTTTGTTTGGAAACTTTTTAGACATTTAGTGATAGGAAGAAGTGACAAAGGCAGTAAAAGGCAGGATTATTGTTCCTGCAATTCTGTAGTTCTCTGAAAAAAGCTGTAAGCAGCAATATCAATTTTTAGCTTTCCCAGCCCCAGTGAAGCACAATTTTATCAATGACTTTTCTCTGAGCAGTGATGGCTGACTAAATAATCTGTTCTTCTGTGTAAGTGGTGAAGCACTGATGAATAAATGAGAATGTCAGCTGTATGAAGGTAGTGATATAGATACAGTGCTTCCTGTCAGTCTCTTTTGGGAAGTCTTAAGTTGTAAATGGGGGAATGAGTCACAGAAGAACAGTCAGTCCAGCTCTGCTAATGACTAGTGAACAAAATGAGAGGAGAAAGTCAAATCTTCTTTGAACCAACATGGCTGTCTTGAAATCTAGCCTCAAATATCTACTGTCAGTAAAAAGTTTAAAATCTTAATATTGGACTGATGATCTCCTTCACAGCCCAATTGTAAACTTTGTCTTAAAGCTTTGAAAATCCCTTCCCTGAAAACCTTGTAAATGTTCTTTGTGGAAGAAGAAGCCCCTCAGACTTATGAGAGGTCGTGTGATACATATTGAATGCATGCATGCAAAAGGGTGTCTTGGCATAAAATTGATTTGTGTTATCTAATGCCTTGCAGTCAGTCAAAAAAACACTGAATTTGCCTTCTAATGACTTGAAGATCTCAATTGTACATGTAACTCATACATGGAAGGCATTTTGGCAGAAAGGTACAGTATTTTAAAATGCAAAGGCATTTTGGTTAAAAAGAAGGAAGGAAAGAATGAAATTGTATCATCAGATGGCAGTGGGAACTGTTTGGGAATTGTGCTTTTGGTGAGATTTTTCCTAGGTATTGTAACTATAGTACTTGATTAAGAAGTTCTCAAGCCTTTTGGGTTTTTTTTCCCTCCTAATTAATGTCTGCTAAGAGCTTCTTTTTAAAGAAATCTGTACAGGCACTGTAGCAGATTTAGAAGATCACAGTTCCAGTGTAGGAAACACACAGAAGTAGTGATTTGCTGCAGTACAATTTTCTCTGATGTTACATGCATTTTCTCTGTCATTAAAATTCTGCTGCTGCTGTTTGAATGGGGGAAATCCTGAAATGGCTGAAAAAGATGCAGTGAGCATTTCTTTATGCTTCTAATGATATTCAATATAGTGCTGGGAGTAAAAAATGCTATTGTGCAAGCAAGTTTAGCAGATGCCAGGTTCAGCTGGCAGCTGACCAAATCCCACAAAGTTTATTGGTAAAATAAACTGCTCTTTATTTCCTGTAGGAAGCATTGTACACGTAGAGCAGGTATGTGTTTTGCCAGCTTGCTGTGCTCCAGAGTCTCAACCTTGATTTTATAACACCAGCTGATCAAAATGGTTATAGTTTGCTGATGCTGATTATTAATTGAGAGTTTTAACTCTTTGCATTATCTTCAATGCAAGGTTTTCCTTTGCCGGGTGTGGGCAGTGGTGCCTTTTGTCTCCATGTGATTGTGTGTGCTCTCACCTTTGTTCACAGGACTAGATCCAGATGGAGTTCTGTGCCTAAGCTCCTGAAGACCTTGGTCTGGTGGGCGTCTTCAGTAGATGCTTAATGGAGGAGAAGCAACATGATTCTAATTTGGCAGTCATTCAGTGAATTATCTTTTCATGCGCTTTGGCCATATTTTGAATTGACTTGTATTTAATCCATTATATCTATTTTACAGAAAATGTCTTCTTTTGTTTTCCTTCTCTAAAAGCTCACTCCACCTGTATAGGGATCAAGTGAGAATTATCAGATTTTTTTTCCAGGTGGCCTATATTTGAATGGATAAAAGATGAGATTGATCAATGCAGGGATTAAAAAAATCAATTTCTGTGGATTGCATAGATTCTTTTATGGCTCCCGAGCCAGTATACTTGTCTCTTTTGGTTTTCCTTCCTGAGACAATTGGAAAGTAAATGTCTGTTGACTTTTCCTAATCTGCTTCCAATCAAAGATAGTTCTAAATCCTTTTGATGGAACTATTTTCCCTTAGAAAAGTGCAGACAACACAGTAGGACTGTGTTATGTTTCCAGATTAAAAAAGCCTATACTCTCCTGGAAAAGTATACAAGAATTGAATTGGCTTTCTTATTCCAATTAGGCTCAATGTTGTAAATTGCTCTTTGATATGTAGCATAAGAGAATCAAAAGAATGTCATCAAAGTAATTAGTCTTTTTGCTTCATCATAATAGCATCTTAAAATGATCTGTGATTATTCTGTTCCTTCTGTGCTCTGCCTGTCCTTCCACTTCCCTCCCACGCTCCCTTTTTCTTTAAAGTTTTATTGCTCATTTTTATTTTAAAATATACATATATAGGGATATATTATGGGATGGAGATTCTGGTTCCTGAAGAATTTTTTTCTCCTTTTCACATCTTGCAATTGATTTTCACATAGTGGGATTTAAAATGTCACTGGTCCTATCAGCTTTTCACTAAGTTATATAACTTCTTGGTTTCTCAGCACTCTGTAAAGATGAAATGCAGTAGCTGCAGCACAGATGAAGATGTCAGTTCTCATGCATAAAATACTGTGTCTACCCTTTCTCCACTTGTATGTTACATGTTCTATTTTTTAATAGGAGCAGATGACTAATTTCTGCTGTATTAACATTAAAAGCTTTATATTCTCAGAATATATATACTTTTATGATTTACTGATTTTCAAGCCATTTTTTTCCTGCAGTATATATACTGCACAATAAATGTAATGGAAGGTCAAGGAATTCTGTATTTTGTTCACATAAATTATGAGTACTACAATGTTCCAAATATATATCATCTGGGCACCCAATTATCTTGGAAAAGCTGTGAGACTGGATCAGCAGGAAGTCACTGTAATGATCAATACCAAGACAGACACTGGACTGGTGTATGTAATTCATATTCCTGCTGCCAAGTAGGAGCAAGCTTTCTGTCTGATTTTAGGTATCTCCAGATTAATCTTTGTGTTGCTTTAAAATATTTCTATAAAAATACAAACCTGGCATTAAACTTAACAGCCAAACTAAGTCTGTTCAATTTGGAGTTAATTTACCAAACCCATGCATTTTTCTAGAGGAGAGTACTATTTTAGACATTTGGGAAGCATAAGAGTTTCCCAATACAAAGTTTGACTACTTCTGAGTTTTGACTTTGTTGGAAAGTTGGGGTTCTTTTGACCTTAAACTGTTCTGAAAGTGGAAATCTTGACGGCATGAAACACTGGGGCTTTCAAGGTCTTTGCTGAAACAGCTAGGCACAGGTATTTATGCTGCCAGGGTTTCAAGGAGAGGACCCTTCCTGGCACACACAGATGGACCAGAGCCATCCATTCATTCTGTACCACACCAAGCAGGAGCAGGATGTGCCTGTTGGTCCTTTCGCATCTGTGCTCAGGTACCAAGCAGTGCCTGCATCCAGTCTGGATGGGCAGGAGAGTGAGGAACTCTACTGCCTTTTCCCTTTTAGTTTAGTTCCTTTTCTCTTTTAGTTTGTTGTAAAGACTTAAACAGCTTTTAATAGATGTGTTTTACAGGCTACTAATGTGGTAAGAAGCTAGCCCCAAATTTACTGGGACCTGAACTAAGTCTGTATATATGCAGAGACCTATTGAACTGCTTGGAGAGAATAGATTCAAATCTCTTAATGTTATTTTCTGTTGTTTTATGGTTCTAAATTCTTCCTCTTTCTCACATTTTTCACATGTGAGTGAGAGGTTTTACCTTTATGTTCATAACAGCAATTAGCAAGGCTTAACCATAATATTTTGATTTCCTAATAGTTACTTCTCATAAAAGATTAGCCAAGGAAAAAAATCTCGTCCATTGTGAGATTATTTAAATACGTCTTGAAATCCTGCCAATATTTCCTGGAAAGAAAATGTGATTTACTGATTCTCATTTTGCATTTACATGAAAAGCCTCTGATTTATCTGGTAGGACTTCTAAGATATTGACAGTTTTATTGCGTGCATCTAAATTCAGCTTCCGTGTTTTAGCTTGTATGCTGTTTTCTTACAAATTCTGATCAGGTGGTTGTTTAACAGTTCTGCCTTGGAGCTGAGCTCTAGTTAGGATGGTAAATACACAAATGTTTCCAAACTCACTTGCCTCATTTAACATGGTGTGGCCTCATTTGTCTTCTGGGCTCTGGTTTTGATCACGTCCAGCTGTTTTAATTTCTCCTTGCCTTTTTTTTTCTCAAACTGTCAGACACTAACTCCTTGTCTCCTGTACTTTCTCTGTTCATCCATCTGTCAAGGCCTATGTCTGATCATGGAGGTCTTAACCTGGCAATGCCAGACAAGCCTTGAGGTGCTCTTTATTCTGGACTAGGGGGGAAAAAACCACCTCACTGTGCTTTGGAAAGCCACAGTATAGTGCTTTTTTATTGGATTCTTCTTTGATTAATGTCATTACGGTGACGCCTATAGATTGCTAGTGTCTGGCAGTGGGTGTAGCTGCAGTGCTTATAGCAATTCTTCTCTCTGGGCTTATTGATTTAAAAATTATAATAAAAATGCTGCTGAGCAACCGTGTTCCACAATCTCTTGTTTCTATGTTTATCCAACTCTATTTTGTATCATTGCAAGTAGGGGAAGAAAGTGGAAAAAGGTTGTTGCTTGTGACAGGCTAAATGCTGGTTCAAGGGAAACTTTATCTTTGTATGCTGGTGAGGACATCTTCAGCATAAAACTGAATTACGAGTTTAGACTGTCTCCTTGAATCTCAGTATGTGCTACCTGTAAGTCCCACCTGCAGAAGGAAGAAGCAATAAGCAGTGGTGAGGCCCCTCACCACGTACACAGGCAGGAGCTGCAGCGTGGGCAGCAGAGGCAGTCAGCTATTGCTCCCAGGTGGCTGCCTGAGAGTGCTGCTCGTCTTCCCCATCGTGTTCTTCCTTTGTCTCCCCCACTGTCTGCCTCCGTCTGCAGCTGAAAGGTTAAGATACCAAGTCTATGGATAAAACTTAGTCATCTCTTTCATACTGTTGCAATGTCACTGCAAGGTTTGTAAGGAATGCCCTTCTGGGTGTCTTCTCTCAACATCTTGATGGGAATATGTTCCTTCCTGCTTAATCCACCCAAGGTTGTATTGGTAATTGTCACTAAACATCAAGCAGCTCATCTGTAAGTCTCTGAGAAAGGAAAGAATAAAACACTTGTGCTTACTGCAATGTGCAGACCCAGGAGATGTGGTCCTAAAAATCCTCCTTGTGTCCCTGAGAGAGTATCTTTACTGAAGACACAACAGCTCAAACACTGATGACCCAAGAGAGTTCATTCAAGCACAGGAGCATGGATGCAAGATGCATCCTGAAAGAAAGTAAGGAAAAAGCTGAGAGGGATCACTTTTCTTTGGTGTTGGGCAGGAATGTTCTGCTTTCCAGGAGCTGTGTCTTAAGTCAACGATCTGAACAGTCTTGTGTCATCCTAGGCACTCACTTGCCCCTCAGGCATCAACTACTTCATGTTTATTAGTGTAATTTCTTACTAGATTTCTAGATGCTCTGCAACATAAGAGTTTTAATATTTAGTGTTTTCGTAGTGTGGTGACTTGGTAGATAACTCTACAGAAGGACGTGAGCTGTCTACTCTTGAACAATGCATGTGCGTGTTTCTACTGAGCCAATTGGTCTTTGACAAGCTGTGACCTGCTTCCACAGCTAGTTCAAGAAATATAATTTTGCCATACTAAGATGCTGAAAAGAGCCCAGGTGCCTTAAGTCCTGGAAATCAGATCTTTCTTTTTACTGTTGACATAAAAATTGACAGCTAGAGATTTACATTGCACATGTAAAAAAACCAGTTGGTTAGTATCTCTTGATAAGCCATGCTGTGCATTAATGGTCACCTCCTTGCTGGTGGTCTCAGCATCAGGCATAAAGATGCCGCTGAATCAGGGTCCTTGTTGGGAAGCTGGGAGGCACTCAGGAATACACGACTGGTTTATTAAAGACTGAGCAGTAAAACACTTCATCGTGCTGCTCTCTATTTTAATTTAATTGACTGGCAACATTTGTCAGGAAAAAGTTCAGCTTCTGAGAAAATGCTGACAAACTTGATAATTGCAGTACTTAATGTCAAGTTGGGTTTATTAAACACACAGCTTAAAAATGAAACCTTCAGTATGTACTTAACAAAATGAACTTTGCTCTATTTTTTAGAAAAATCCTTTTTCAATATTTATTGATATCATTGCCGTGGATATAAAATAAGAGAGTCCCTTCCTGTCTTCAGAAATTACCTTTCCTAATGTTAATGTTTTACTATGTGGTATAGAAACAGGGTATAGATTTTTAAGATAGGAAAGACTGAAAAATATCTTTTGCTATTTTAATATTTAAAAATATATAGATGTTTTAAAATATACACTTTTGAAAGAGTCCTAAATATTTATATAAATATGAATTATGTAAGTACCGGAGGACATGTTTATTTTTAATGTCACAATTGTAAGCGGAATAGTCATCCTGCCTGCTTGAAGCTCGGGCCACAGGGACACCTCTGCCACCCCCAGCAACCCACAGCCCTTGCACAGTGCACAGACACAGCCTTCAGAGCACTTGCATCAGAAGATCTGATGGTGACAACACTTTGTGTAGTCTAGAAGTACCTAATTGTGTCCTGCAGAACACACTGAGAAACAATTTATGTTCCTAGAAAGGAGAAATACTAGTTGTTTTAGTCTCCTCAAGGAGACGTTGCTCAAAGGGCACTTCAACCTCAGCATGGAGATGAATCTTGTGACTCAAGGAAGATGAGAGGACATTACATTTGGGAAGGAGCATGAGGAGAGTTTGGATGATTTCTTGTGAGATTTGTGCTTCTGCTGCTCTGGACTGACCCCCCCTTATCAGCCCCACGATCTGTTGGCAAGTCACAGAGCGTGGTCTTTGCACTCTGCAGCACATCTTAATGCTCACTCTAAAGGTGGAGGCTCCCTTGCTTTCTGCACCTCTGTCCCCAGGGCTGGCATTCACAGCTGCCAAGTAGCACTGTGTGACAAGGCAGTGGATGTCCCCGTGTGACAGGGCAGGCTGCCCAGCTGCAGGAGGAAGGCCAGAGCAAAAGGTTCCCACTTGCCTGGAGGCAGTGCAGCCTCCAGGCAGTTGTATCTGCCTGGGCTCAGATGCTCCTGGCTGGATCTCACTGTTTATTATCTTTTTCCTTTCACAAAATACATTTATACTTCCCTGAATTTTCAGTGATGAGATCAGGATGTTTCATGCCTTATATATCTCATGGAACAGAGGTAATATTGATGCATAAATTAGTTTTATATTTTGAAAGAAGTCTTTAAGTCGTTTCAAGTTGAATAAGCTACTGGGCAAGGCAGAAGAATGTGCAGATTTGCATTTCCATATGTTAGAACAAGCATATCCACAGCATGTTCTTTGAACCTGACCTGTGGGTGCCTGCTGTGCTGATGATTATTTGTAGAGATGGTAGAACTAAAATGCACAAGTCTGTGGTACGATAAGAGCATTGTAACTTCGAACCTCCTCTGCCATCTCTTTGAAAAGTTAAAAGGCCCTTTTGCTTCCAAATTTGACTACACAAATGTGTGCATGTTATGATTGCATATAGTGTAGCAATCTCAGGAACATGAAGTGCCTGGGGATATTGCAGCTGACTTGTAAACAACTCAGAAAACAGTTAAGCATAGGGTTGGAATCAGAAATGTTAATGCAATTGCCTGAATTAAAGGCCATGGATAAAACAGCTTTGTTGATGTATAAATTACTTGTAGTTAGCACAGAAAATAATTGATTTTATAACAAAGTTAATTACATGGAAAAATATTACGAGTTTGTATGGCTTCATTGTAAGTGAGGTATTGTGTGTGTCTCAGGGTATGCCATGTAGCTCCCAGATCACTGGATACACCTGCCTTTGAAAGCTCTGAATTCAGTGTACGGGAGAGAGAAGATGGTAATGTCAGATGTAGTTCTCCATAGTACAAGATGTGTGAAAATCTCACAGTAATTTTCAGGGAAATAGGAGCTGGGTGCTGGTTGCATAGCCTGTAATAAAGAGATTTCAGAAACTTCTTATCAGGTGAAGTAAAGACTTTCCTTAGAGATACAACCTCAAAATAGTCTGGACAATTTGAATCCATCCTTATAAATAAAGCTGCAATAGATATAATACTGCAGCATTGATGAGACAAATAAGAAGATCAAATAAGAAGAAATAGAAATCATCATCACTTTTAAACAATTATGCAAATTTTTTCTGTGCTGAATATGACAGAGCTGGAAATTTCAAGACACATGAAAACTGTACTGAAGTACATTTGCATAATGCATTGGAAGAGCTTTTGTGAAAATGGAACTAGTGGGAGTTATTTAAATAACAGTATAGCAGCTATTAACCAAATAGTAAGATTCAAAATAGTAATTTACTTTACACATTTCTTCTAAAACATGTCCAGAATCAAGATAACTGTTAGCAAATACTATAGCATTGCAACCCACCCTCTCAAAATCCTGAAAGAATAGATCGAGAAATTCTCATCTCTGACAAAACACAAACCTTAGTTGCAGAGCATATTATTTCCACCATGTAAAGCAGCTCTAAAATATTGCACAGCTGTGGAGAAGCTGTATGTGATCTTGAGCTCTTAATCCTTTCCTGAGCTTAGGCAGGAAAAGAAGAATGAATGGTATATGTTATGATTATTTGAGTTGCATTATGCATTTAGCGTGACCGCTGCCGTTTTCTCCTCCATCATCATCGCGTCACTCCCTACTCCTGCCATGCCTCATCCTCCGGTGAATGTACATCTCCAAGCCCATATGTGGTGTGTAGAGCTCTTTGCCTCCTTTGCCCATGGACTCACTAACACTTCTCTCCCAGGCAGTGAGAATGCCTTGTCACACTTGAACCACAAGTGGATTCTGGATTCTCCCGCTTGGCGTTCATGGATGTAACCTGGCAGCAACCAATCTATATGTCTTCTGTAAATGATCCTCCAAGGGTTTACCTGTAGCAGTGCTGTCATGCTCCCAGGAATAATCACAAGGTTTGTGTTCGTTTTTGTAAGTCTTTATTATGTGATATGCCCTTGAAACACATGAAGCTCCAGCATTTTCTATAGATCTTGTTAAACAGATGTGAATTGCCTGTTCCACACAGCAAAAAAAAGCAATTTTTCAATCATTTAGATACTCTTCATCTTTTCCCCTCTAGCCTGGTCAAAACTTCTGGTTTAACATTGTCCTTTGTTGCATAGTGAGGGATGGTGACAGTTTTCCTGCATGTGCTGCGACTCCTTCCATAAGGATGACTAGAAGGTGGAGAGAGGGTGGCCTTGGTTTGCTTTATAGTACTCTGACAATTAACAACTGTTGTGTTAATTGCATGGCAATTAATGTGCATGGCAATTTTTGGTAGTGTGTGTAAAGAGAAAAAAAAGGGTTTTGTATGCTTGCTGTACTTGCTCAAATACATAATGCTGGAGGTATAGAGCAAAATATGATGTTGAAATGCTGGCTTTTTTTTTTTTTTCACATAGCTCTTATGCCTATGCTGTTTTCTTTCCTGAAGCTGGGTTCAGTGTTGCATTGTTAATACATACCTGCCACTTTGAATTGCTTTTTGGGCTGTGTAGGTGTGAATTCATTCCTAATCCTTTCATAATGTCACCGATGTGAAGGTCATCTTGTTCCTGTTTTGTGCCATAAAATGATCTCAAAAGCTGCTTGCATTTTCAGAAAACTCTGTTGCATGATCACTGAAGGGCTTTTCTGTGGGTTTTTTTTTGCTTGTTTACTGTCAGACATTGATTTAGTGGCATCCTATATTCTAGATGCTTTGTGATGGTTGGTTTCCTTTCATCTGCAATTCATAATGACCAATTCAGATTGGAATTGCAAGAATGTTGCACTCCTTGCCTGTAGTACTTCCATAGTAGTGGATACTTAGGGACAATACAAGAGATGAAGCATGCACTGATTGGCTCTTTCCCTGTGAAAACCCTCCACCTTCCAGCAATCCCTAGCTCAAGAAATTTGTTGCAGAAGTATCTGCGTGCTTCACAGCCCCTAAGGGATGCTTCTGCCTGACTCCTGTCTTCTGTACCAAGAGATACTCCTAGCCTGTGCAATTGTTTCTGTATGCAATTATATATGCCAGTCAAAGAAGTACTTAGTTGTGTTTGCTCCAAACGTGCTGCTTGCCTTCATTTGTTTTTTCTGAAATTTCTGTCAGTGTAAAACCATTTGCCACCCCCTTTCCAGTGGCTGATGGCTGTAGAGGTCCCTGTGCTGGTCTCCTGCTAGCAGCTCCTTCCCAGTCTGTTTTGCCTTTTGCCATGAGGAACCGACTCATCATCATCACCACAGGTGGTTTTTGTCTGTAATAGTCTAATCCTGCTATCTTCCTTTTGGGAGGGGATGCCAGAGCCATGGCATTGCCTCATGCTGCAAGCACACAGAAGAAGTCTCAGGTGCTAAATGGAGCCTGACTGCAGACCACAAGCCTTTTACTTGATCCCTCTAAATTGCCAAAGCAGCCAAAAAATGTCAGCCATGTACAAATACAAATTTGTATGATGGCTGGGGGGTAAAACTGATGTGTCCACAGGGGAATAAAATAACTGGTTTGGGTGCTAGTTTATGCAGATGCCATAACACAGATCCTGTGTTTTGAAGGGCTTTTCTGTGGGAGTGTTATGTTTAAAACAGAAGTTTACCTCTCTTTTTCCAGAATCAGATACATTTTGGCTGTCACCATCAGTTTAAATCAAATTTCTTGCTACAAAGAAATCAAATTCATAATTGGCTCTTCTGAGCATTCAAAAATACTAAATGCATCTCTAAAGAATAAACATCACTCTTCAAATGAATGGTTTTGCTTCTCCTATTAACTGTGTAGTAAAATCTTTGTAATAGTCACAAGGGGCACAAAGAGGAGGTTTTGTATTCAGTAGATAAGAATGAGCTAGGCTTTCCTCCAAATCTTTGTTGCAGTTAGGGATTTTTACTTAGAAATTCACAGAGACTTAGTTGTACAGATTCCCAGCCCCTGAGATGCTTTGTATGGTTGTTTGTTTCCACCATAAATGGTTTAAACACCTTTTTCCCCCCTTTTGTTTCAGATTGGACTGACAGCCATGATGGTTTTAGGTGCTTTTAAGATCTGTTAAGAAAATAATGCCTTATTTTTTTTTTCCATCCTGCTTTACAAAAATGTAGTTTGAAATTGTAACATGAAAAAAATGCATGGATTTTATTAGGAACAGAAGAGATTTGTGGTAGTGAATGCCAGGAATGAAATTCCAATGTTCATAAATTCTGTAGTGGGCTTCCCAGGGAATTCACTAGCCCCAGGACTTCAGGACTTCCTGTATGTATAACCTGCCTGGAGTGCTTGTGGTGTTGATACCCAAACACCTGACCACATCTTCTCTTTGAGAGAACTGGTAAGAATCTGTTCAAAGTGACCTGTGTGTGGGAAATGCTGCTGGGCAACACAGGATGCCAACTGGGCAGGAGGAGGTAAAAGTGTCTGTCAGGTGGTTTCTAAGATGCAATAGAAAATTTTGCAGATATGTGCAGAGGATGCATAGAGAAATAAAGTGCAAGTTCAACAGCTAGTCATTGTATCTACCTACAGGTATGTCATATCACATAGCTTGAAGATGTACATTCCTCCTGGATTAGCTGAATGACAAAATGCTCTGCAGTTAGTAACCAGTAGGATGCTGAGAGGCAGATGTGGATTTTGTGCCTCTGTGTAGTAGATTAGAGGCACCAAACCTGCATAGAAGGTCTTGGACAGCTGGAGTTATTGGGGTGAGCAAAGATACAGTGAGATAGAAATGGAGAATATGGGGGTTTAATGGATAATTAGCAGTAGTGCAATTGAGCTACACAAATAGGTGTGTCAAATGTATGTTCGAAGAGGGTTATCTCAAACTGAGGTGTTGCTTAGCTGTGTTCCAAGCAATCAACATCTCCAGACCCAGCCAGCATCAGCTGACTAACCCCAGCTCTAGCCCTGCTTTAACTTTGCCTGAGGATGGGTTGTCCTGATTAGTTGTCACAGTTGGTCCTTCAGAGTTATTCCATGTTAGCCTCCCCTCTGAATGAGCCACTTTTGCTGTGAACAACCTTATTTCACAGAAGCCACCAGTAGCCAGAGGACAACAGCAGTAACCAGCTCAGGGTTTCACACCTCCTGAAGACTGTGGATTTTCTGGGTTTTATTACATGGTTTTCTCTCCCTGTGAGCTCCTATTATTTAAGGGTAGCTGCAGAAAAAGAAATTTTTGCCCCTTCTACTTCAGATATCAGTCAAGTTAGGACTGTGTCCTTGCTACCAGATATGCTTTTCCAAGACTGACTAGTGCAGCACTGACTTTGAAGCCCTACAGAAGTTGCTATCTGCTGGCTGTCTGCTGCACTAGCATTTTGGGTCACACCAGGCAATACTGAAAGACCCTGTGTTGCCTGTTTTGGAAAAGTTAGTTGAAGGCTGCTATAGAATACATAGACTAAAAGATAAAAAAGATTTGGCACAGTATTTCTTACATGTTTTATTTATTTTTCTACAAGCAGGCAGTCTGCAACAAAGCAAGAATGAAGAATATGATCTTGAGGCATTTCATGTTTAGATTCCACCCTGATGAAGAATGAATCATTTCAGCCCAATTGTGCAGCTGTAATATAAAAAAAAAAAACAAAAAACAACAACAACAACAACAAAAAAACAAACCCACAAAACCCCCCTAAAACAACAAAACAAACAAACAAACAAACAAACCCAAAACCAAATGCAACACAAAGCAAGTAATAAATCAAGGTGCTGGAGAAAGGAGTAGGCTTACAGTGAATTCATTCTCTTGACTTCAAAACAGATGCAGAACTCAGGCTTTCTTTGTAAGACATAGTAGTCTAGTGAAGATACAGTTCAAAGACTGCAGTGTTTTCTGAAATTATTTGCTAGCCATGACTGTATCAATATACAGTTCAGGTGGGCTGAAGGAAGATGCATTTGAGTGAGCTGCTGGTTTTTGTCAAGTCATTCCCATAGAATTATGTCCTTACTTGAACCTGTGTCCTACTCAGCTGACCCTGTTATTGCAGTCTGGATTAATTCAGACCCTGTATCCTTCTGTCTTTCCAGTCAGCAAAAACACTGTCACCATGGTCTCTCAAGAACATTTTGACAATATTATGTGCACTTGTTTGCCTGTCATGCTCCTGTTAATTTTGGTACTTATTGCTTTGGAAGTCTTACTTTTAAATTATTCTCAGTTGCAAGAGTAGATAAGTTTTTGGATATTAATTTGCTACAGGCATTTCAACTGAGTCTTTTATTAATGATAAGTCACTTGAAAAAGGCCATGTGAAAATTTAACTGCTCAGATGGCAGGTATCATCTCTTTATTCCTATGTGATTCTAGGAGAATAGATGCAATATATATTTGTAACAACAACCTGGTGTTCCCCACAGTGCAGCAAGCTATTTTATTAGCTACCTACAGACAGCTTTATTAATTGGACTGTCCTTCAGACAACTTTGGTGGTAAAGAATGTGTTCATAACACAGTTGAGAATATAAATCCTAACAGTATTTTTCAAATTGTAAAATTTATTTCAACTCACCTGCTGTCTTCCTCTGGGGCAAAGCACAGACATGTGTAATGCAGAACATTTGTATACTTATTGATCTTTAGGCCTCACTTACCTTGGTTCAAGATTGTGGAGAACTAAACACTTTGTAGCTTCTTTGCCCACAGCTATTTTGCTCAACACAGAAGCAAGGCACTTCAATCAGAGTGGAAGCTGTGGTCTGAGGTAGAGCACTACTTTTTGAAAACTAGTGATTTTCTTCTCAAAAGTAATCCTTTAAATCTTCAAATATTTTGAGTGGTAAGGAATTATAGAGACTTTTATTTGACCTGAAAGATGGCATATTTAACAATATAGCAGACCAACATTATAATGGAATGCCATTTCATTGTTATTGAGTGAGTGAAATATTCCAGCCTTTTAGGTGAATATATTTGATCAGCTGTAGGCTTAAAGCTAGAAGTGTTCAAAACAAGGTCATAGTTTCTGGAACATCATTTCAAGCAACAGAGCTGTCTTTTCTTCTCCCACAATGTTTACTCAGAGAGAATGCCCTCCCCATTCTTATCTTGATTTTTATAGCTATCAGTGCTCATAGTGCTCAGTTACTTTATCCCAAGATGTTTAGGATGATGTCTCCACTGACTCCATATATGGGCCCATCAACCAAGATCCTCAAAGTAAAGTTCTTCCCATATCTGTAAGGCTCTTTGAATAGCTGGTTTATATGGAGCAGTAGTTGTTCAGTGTTTCTCATAGTGTCACTGTTGCAAGTCATTAAAGCAAGCTACTGTGGTTACTGTATGAAGAGGATGCCACCTGTATCAGAAGTTTAAATGAGTTCTGGAGTAACTAAGAAAAAAATCAAGAAAAATAACTCCAAAGGTGCATTATCTAACTCAGATTGAGCATAAACCAGACTCCTAGACTCCTAGGGGAGGTAGTACTGGGAGCATATCTGTACTCTTCTCATTGATCGAGTTGTTGTAGACATTTGTTTAGATGACCTGGTACAGGCTTTCTTATATGTGGGAGGGATAAATGTCCCTGCCAACCTGGACTATTTGTGCAGAGTCTTTGGAGCTGAGGAGCATTCTTTCAAATGCAAAACACCCTGGACTAGCCTGAGGAAAAGGTTCTACTGAAAGTACTCTTTCTCTGTGGGTGACATAGAGAAAGTAATTTTTAACTGCTAGTCCTTTCCCTGGACTAGCAAGACCCCCACGAGTATAGTAATTTTGCTCTCATAGTGTCATTCATAAAATTCTACATACACTTTGATAAGTTGATGTACCTTTCAGAGCCTGATCACAACCTGTAGATTTTCACATCTGCTTAGAGCAGTTATTATTATGACAATATTTAATCAGTTAATGTCTTAAACTAGCAGATTCCATTTTCAGTGCAGTAATCCATGCTGTTTAATTGCAACCAATACATGGAGAAAGTGTTTGAGAAATAAGGAAGCACAGAAGAGGAAGGCTGTTTAGCATTAAATCGTTAGCCTAATAAAGTTATCCTTAGGCATTACAGAACTTCATAATTTTCCTTCACTTTCTTCAAAATTTCAGAGTTGTTATGATCTCTTCATCTCAAATCAGTATCTCACTGCAATGCCATAAAACTATTTTATTTCCAGGATCAAATCATATAGTCAACTATGATATGATTTATAGAGACTTAATTTAAGAAAAGTGTTGACCAAATCCAGTGTGTACTTACTGAATTTCATCATAACAGGGCATTTGTCTCTATTCAATAATTCTAGTAGCATAATAATCTTTATTTTATGTTGCTAGAGATAGTGGAGATGCCAGAACTATGGTGAATTAGTGAAGGAATTGTACTCACCCCACTCTGAAGCAGGATTTGAGAGTTATTTTAAGTCTTTCCCTTAGAATGCTGATAAAATGACTAGATGCGAGGAGGAGTGGAGAGTGATAATGTCATTTGCCTTGACTTTGTCAAGACTTTTGACAATTGCTACGGTGCCTTCTCTGGTGGCTTCTCCTCAGACCCTGCTTTAGCCCAGGCTAGCTCACAGCCACCTTTGAGGGCCACGGGGCAGATGTCTGGGCACCAGAGCACCAAGCGGCTCTCCTCTTTAGAGCNTGACAATGTCTCTCAGAAAATCCTTGTGCACAAGTTGTGATGTTAAGTCTGGATGTGTGGGCAACTAGAGGGGTAAAAAACTAGTTGAACGATCAGTCTCAGAGGGTAGTGGTTAATAAGTTTTACTGTACCTGGATGCCAGTATCACTGATTTCTTCTGCAGAACAGAGAATTCTTTTCCACTATCCACTGCTATTGCAGTGCAAAAATGGTACCTGGGGTTAGTGGGATTCTTGAGGAACAACATGTTGAAACTATTGCATAATGAGAAATGCAATTGTAGAGCTACATCTGAATTCAGAAAATCATATGTCAGGTCAGTTCTTTTCTGTCAAGGCTTTCAGGGACTTGGTGCAAATGATTTAATTTCTTTGTACTCCCCTTATCTGTGGAAACTTAAGCCAGGCTTAACAATAGAATAGTTGTGAGCAGCTCATCTTGGAAATAGATTAGGGACTGATCCTTTGAGCAGCTCATCAGGCTGATCTGAGTACAGTTTACCCTTTGCAGCTACATGGGAGATGGAAGTGCTGTAACCAATTTAGCAGAAGCTAAAAGAGGAAAATAATGCAGGGCCTAATTTGTCACTGCTATTCTATGTTCTGCAACTCACACAAATTGTACGATGAATATATATCTGTTATTCTATACATATAGAATGATGATTAGTAATACTTTACTGCCTTAAATTGCCTTTAGATTAAAGAAAAAGTCCCAGTCAGTGGATATCAGTGGGCCAGGATGCAACCAAGTGGCAGCTGAAGCTCAAACACCTCAGCCCAGCAAGTCTTTACCTGCCACTCAGACAGCTGCTTCCGAGGAGGAACAGAACAACACCACAAACACCCAAAGGCGCAATCCACGGAGGAGTGATTTGAAGAGATATTACACCATTGGTGAGTTTTCTTTCACAGAAGAAATCAAATATGCTTGCTAAAGAAGCAGAGTCTTATTGTTTATTTGCGTTTTATTTCTTTTGCTTAACTGCAGTTGGCTATTAAGAATACAAATGCGCACAGCGAGCATTAAGATATCTTAATTTTATTTCCCAATTAAGATAATATACTTAATGCTGATGTCAAATTATCCTAACAAATGAAATGGCTTTATTTATCTTGCACCATTTACAAGAATTCTTTCTTATGCCTTTGGGGTTTTTTTCTCCATAAGAACAAATATTGAAGAAAGCATAAAAGCAATTTTGAAGGCTTTAGGAAGAACATAATTCTTACAATGGATTGAATTGGAGTTTTGGCAGAGGGTGTTTAGAAGACTCGTGGTTAAAAAAGATTTTCAGTTTGGAGAGGAAGGAGGCATACTGAGTGTGAATGATTATTTAGGTAGGCTTATGGGTATCTTTCTCTGAATATTTTGGTTTTCTGGATATTTATCTGGGACGTCAGCATCTACATGAGTCTTATGAAACCATCCTAGGCACCCTTGAAGATGCTTTGCAACTTCCTTCCCCATAAACCAAGATTGTGCCTGACTCCTTTTGGCAAGGTTGGAAGGGACCATAGTGGGTCATCTGGTCCAACCTCTCTGCTGACGCAGGACTATCATAGAGCACATGGCATAGGATTGCATCCAGATGGTTCTTAGATATCTCCAGTGAGGGAGATTCCTCAGCCTCTCTGGGAAATCTGTTCCAGTGCACAGTCACCTGCACAGTAAAGAAGTTCCTCTTCATATTCAGGTGGAACTCCTGTGCATCAGGAATGCATCCCATTGCCTCTTGTCCTATGGCTCAGCAATAGTTTGTGTGCTGTTGAATTGTTTCAGTATAATGTGATCATTTCTTCTGTTCCAAGGTAACTATTTGTGTGTCTTTAACTTGTCTAAAAGGTAAAGTGAAATGTGTTTCCTTAGACATCTTTAGTTGTGTTATGTCTGAACCCTTGAAGGTGGCTTTCATTGTAAGTTATATCGCTTTTAAAGGAGGAAACTTCATTTTCAATCTACATGTTTTTTTATTGGAGGCTGTATTTTAAGTGGTAAGTGATTTTATATATTTGCAATTTTTGATGCCCTGCATTCAAATTGGACTGCACAACTGCCTTCTGAACACTCAGAGAAATTTCAATTATCACTCTATCCTGTCTACTCCACAACAATGTGCATCAGGAATGAAGGCATTGATGGGTTCATTAGTATGCTGGATAATAGGTCTAAAATTTTACTTCAAAATTCTGAAATTGCATAATCCTTCTGTAAAGATTCTGTTGTATCGTGTGAGAGAATAGCACCCTAAAATCAACTTTATACTTAAGTATAGTACATGTTTTCTGAAAAAGCACAGCTAAAACAGTGCACTTGAGTGTTTTTTTACTTTAAAATATCAAAGATAAGCAAAGATTGCTTTATACGTAAAGCAGGGGATGGGATGGGGGGGTAGGAGTGGAGAGAGTTGGTTGCATAAGAGTAATAATGAAAGTAGAAATCCACCACACCATCAAAATGAGTTCTTAATCTAACTCAGGGTTAAAACATATTATCGGCAGATTGACCATAGTTGAATGTTCTTCTGTGATCACCCAAAACATGGTCTGTATATGGAACTACAGATTCAGGTTTGTATTTATCTGCTTGTTAAATTTGACTCACTGCAGTTTCTTTTGGGAACCTTTACACAATTCTTATGATGTGAACTCCATGAATGTTAGTAACCTAGACGTGATTCTGGTGATCACAAGGTCTGAGCACTAGTTGCTCAGGATCTAAGCTCAATGTTGGAATAACAGAATGTTGTTCATACGTTTGAATAATTTGTTTGAATTGTGCAGCACTTGATTTGACAGATTTGTTGACTGGAAAAGGCCTCTAAAGGTTATAAAGTTTGGTGTCCTGTGTGAAGTAGGAATTCAGCCAACACTGGGTAGTGCAGCCAAGGCTTTGTCTTGCTGAGTTTTTAGTCTCCAGGGTGGATACTCCACTGCCTCTCTGTGTATCACGCTGGAACATGGACAGTATGTCCATAGACAACAGCAGTCATGGGCAACTTGCCCATAAACAGATGCTTACATTTGTGGACAACAGTTGTAGGCCCTAGGGAAGTATGAGGGGAACAGACCACAGAAAGTGGCAAAGCTTGCGTGTTTTTCTTGAATATCATCTTACATTATCCTTGTACAGAGCACTGGGTGAGGTGGCCCATCTGGACTGACGCATTGTGGGAGACGTGTTGTTATTATGTTCTTACACATACAGCCTTGTCTATGTTACTTGTCTAAATCACAAGGAGTAAGTTGGTAGAGCAGGTATTACCACATACTGCAAAATGTTTGGTTTTGATGACAGACAAGTTAAAGAGGCGAAAATTTCTCTGTATCTTCACAAGTGTTTGATGGCACATGTTCCTGAATACTGTGAAAGTGAAAGGTTTAATCTTGGACAACACAGTACTGATACCAGATGAATGTGTTTACTGTAATGAATGAGTTATTCTGATAATGAGTCTGTGGCTCTGATAATCTGAGAGAAAGAATAATTATCTTCTTAGAGCTCCCATCAATTTCAGCATATGTTAAGTTATGATGTATATCACCCCCTTGTCTTAAAAGAAATTTTCTATAATTTGTCTCAAAAATAATCTCTAAGAGTTAAGTCTAATCAAATAATTTGTTACTTTCTGAGGATGAATGTACTGACATACCTGTAATGGACTGGCACTCTAAAATAGAAAAATATTGTATTCTTGTGATATTTTGTGTACAGTTGGCTGTTATATAGCATAAACAAGCAAATTAGACCTGTTGCTGACTTAATACAGTTACATAGAGATTTACCTTGTTTTGCCCTTGTTTTCATGTTGTTCTACTAAAAGCAATTTGTATCTAAGATCAAGCAAATGGATTAAGAAAAATGTCTTAGAAAACTAATGTTCTCAGCTGACTTTTTTCCTTTCATTTTAAAATTATTATTATTTAAAGTTATTTTTAAAAAATTGTTTTTTTAAATTTAGTTATGCAGAAAGGATTTCAGAGATCTTTATATAAATCACACTCTGCTTTGCATATCCAGAAAAATGAGAGCATTTATCTTGCACACACAGGCTTTGCAGAAAAAATTGTAGCAGCTTGTGTATGCTTGCAGCTACTGTGACTAGATACAGGCAATTGTCTAAGAAACTGTGTTCCTAAATACTCTGTAGCGTCACAATATTTTTAGGATGTCTTGCTGAGTCCTTACACACAGATTTACCCCAGACCTTTCAAAGCTGATTGTGTAATGAGGAAGGAATATCTGGTAATTCCAAGAGATTTTAAAATTTCATCAGCACTGCTTTTACTGTAGAGAGCTATACACTACATACTTACTTTGCATTTCATCTTTCCCATAAACTGCATTTCAAATGCTTTCCAAACTTAATGAGTGCAGCTGCACTTTTTAGAAGTGGGGGGAAAGAAGGTAAGAGAGAACAGAACTGGTAGGAATAGGCAATGGAGAACAAGTTCTGTACTTGGTTGAAATGAAACAGAAAATGGAGAGTCAGTGAGGGGGAGAAATAACTCTTCCATATGGCAGGCTCAGCAGGCAGGAAGGCTCCTACACCTCCAGTGCTGAACTGGTGTGAAGAAATTGAGTGGGAACGCCTAGATTAATAAGATGAGTGTAGGAAAAACAGTCTGCATGGTGGGTTGGATGAAGTTTTTTCGAGAACTCTAGAAACAGCACCCAAGACACCTAAAATTAGGCTTTTTAGATGCTTCTGGCACTTAAAAATTCAGGCCACTTATTTTGAAGTGCTTATTGTTGAGCAACTCCCTCAAAAGAGAAAAAGGAGGTATCTGGGTCTTCAGCACTCTAAAAAGGGGGCTGGAATATTATGCAATGGAGAATGGGTAACCTGAATTCCAAGTGGTAAGGCTGTATCAGCTTAATGCCATGTCCAACTACAAGAGCTACAACTAGCTCTCCCTAGCTGGCACAGCATCACAGCCGTGTTGCTTGTAGAACTCAACTGAATGGTTGCAAGACTATACTTCATTGTATCATGCCTTAGGATATATATTTAGCAATTTATTAAGGTCAATGAAGAGCTAATGTTACCCTGTAAAGACATGCTCTTGAGATGTATACTCAATAAGCCATGAAAGCCTGGTATATAGTGCTACATACCTCTAAGAGGATATACCCAGTATACTATTTACCTAAAAACCCTGTTTTTGTAGATGTAAAAGGCCTTCTTTTGTTCTACTTGCCATTAAGATAAAACTGCAGCAGTGGTATAAATACATTATTTAAAAATAAGATGGTTGCATAAAAATATTTTCCTGATCAGGCGAAAGAAATTTTGAAACAGGACAGGAGTTCATACTAGAAAATGTTGTTAGAGTACAGTGTTGGTGGGGAGAGTAGGAATGCAGTTTGGTTTTTTTTCTTAATATTTTTATTGTATCTTCTAATAAAAATATTAATGCAAATGTTGTATAAGCTCTTGCTGGCAGAACTAATTTCATTTAGAAGACAGCTATAAACTGTCTCAGGAGGCATTTTTTATTGGTACAGTATCATCAGTGGAAGGCATTGCTCTACAGATACACATACTTTGTAGTTTAGACAGAATGTATTAGTATATATATGTATATGTAGTATACAGCATAAGGACACTTGAGAAATACTAATTGACAAAGTTTCCTTCCCTCCGATGGTTCACTTTTTTAACATTTGTTGCATGTTCCACTAAAAAAAAAAAAGAAGGAACAAGCCCAGACTCTCTTGCAAGTGAGGTCAATAGAATTCTGATCGAGAAAATATTTTCTGCTAGCTTGACCTTGCCATATTAGTACTCTGAATTAACTAATACAGCATCAGTGTGGTAGAAAAATGAAGCTTTTTGAATAAGCAATTCTGAATAAATACTTTTTAATTGACTAAGTTTCCAAAATAGTTGTCTAGTAGCTAATGCCAGGGTTGTAACTGGGAAAAGACTGTGGGTAGTCACTTTACATTTAGTTGGGATTAGTTTAATCATAGAATCATGGAATGATTTGGGTTGGAAGGGACCTTAAAGATCATCCAGTTCCAGCTCCCTCGCCATGGGCAGGGATTCTTCCATAGACAAAGTTGCTCAAAGCCCCATCCAGCCTGGCCTTTAACATTTCCAGGGATGGGGCATCCAAAACTTCTCTGGGCAACCTATTCCAGGGCCCCAATACTCTAAGATCTTCCTGGAGCCTTTTCTTCTCCAGGCTGAACAACCTTGACTCTCTCAGTCTGTCTTTGAAGGAGAGGTGCTCCAGACCTCTGATCCTCTTGGTGCCCTTCCTCTGGACTCCTTCCAATGGGTTAATCTCCTCCACATGTTGGGGGCCTCAGACTTGGACACAGAACTCCAGGTGGGGTCTCATAAGAGCAGAGCAGAGGGGCAGAATCCCCTCCCTTGACCTCCTGCCCATGATGCCCAGGATGCGATTGGCTTTCTGGGCTGTGAGCACACATTGCGAGGTCATGTTGAGCTCCTTGTCAACCAGCACCCCGAAGTCACTACTAATAATTTAGTCCTTCTAAATGTATTATTGTGAAAAGAAGATGGATATTTCAAGCAATTTAATGCATATAAACATAATTAATAACTGGTCACACGAATTATTACTAATGCACAAATAGTATAAGAGAGTGTTTATAAAGTGTGAGAGTATAATAGAGGTGATTTTATGAGGAAACCTAAAACGTAATCTTTTTTTCAAGTGATTAATAAATCATAGTCCATTCTTCCTGTTATGACAGTGAGAACTAAATGAAAACTGATCAACTACTATTTAGTGGATATAACTGTACCAAACCTTTGTGCTATATGCTTTCCACTGAGTCAATTTAAATCATGACTTTTGCAATAACTTGGAAACATAAATAAATATCATATTGTTTACATATGCAGTACATTAAATTTGTTTCTGTTTACATGCATTCCAGTCCACTTCCATAAAATTATTACTTGCTTTAAAATACGCCAGAGCTACCTGGTTAAGTGTGAATTCATACACATTTATTACTAAATTTGTAGAGTGTCACACAATCTGTTCATCTAAAACTATTATGTGGGACTAACATCAGTTCAAGTGGTGATTTCAGAGATCTCTCACTCTGATGGAATTTTTTTTTTTTGGAGAGCTGGTGTGAGAGAGCCATAGACCAACTGGTCAGACATCACAGGGAAGTTGTTATTGGACTCAAAACTGGAAAAGAAAAACATCAATCCACTGGAAAATATGCACTTATTTGTAATCAAGCTGAGAGTCTTGTGGAGTTCATCTCTTGTGACTACTTGATATTTCAGTCACTAAAAACAGAGTCAGGGGGCTGCTTCTTGCCTTCTCCTCTAAAATAAGCATAAAACTTATTAGAAGGACAGACATTATGGCGTTGTGGTGTTTTTATTTTTAGTGCGCAAATCCCTTTCTGCTCTGAGAGATTTTATTCAGGATATGTAGAAATATCTTATTTTCTTTAGAGGGCATGCTCTAATATTTGGTGTATTTATTGTAGAGAGGTTTTCCTGTGAAGAATACTCCACATTTTTGCAAACATGTCTTTGAAATGTTCTTCTTATCATTTGGCAGTTGAATATATTTCCTTCTACTGTTCTACAGGATTGAACGTGGTTCCTTTCTATAGCAGCTCCTGAATTACCTTTCTTGTTTGTTGCTAATACTAGCAAAGCATATAACATAGGTAGATATATTAGATCATGTTAGGTATGTTAGATAAGTCATGAAGTTTCATGCAGTAGGTACAGTAAATATGTGCTGCATCCCTTTTAGAGAAAGATGAGAGATAAAGCTGCCAACTCAGAGGATCCAGATGCTGGTCACAAATATTTGCAGTTTGACTCTGTCCCATTCACTGAAGTTACAATTTATTTATTGAACACTCAGTGCTTTTTGAGAAGTATCATTCTGACTGCTTCCTTTCAAATATGATCACAGAAACTTTTAGAGGAGGAGCCCTTTTTCCAAGCACCTGATTACCTGTTTATGAGTGATAAGGACAGAGAAATAGTTTGTGGAACATGTGGATAATAAGCAAAGTGTCTCTCATAGCAACAGTAACTATGCAAAATTCCTACTCATTCATCCTTCCTGAAGATTTTTATTAGTGATTCAGATCACATAGCTATTCTGGATGAGCAAGTAAGCATTATTCATGTCTTTGTTTTTCTCTTTTTTAGTATTTAAAACTTGGAGCCATTAAAAGCCAGTTGTATCCTTCTTTTGTGCTTTACAGATACTATGTGTATCCTTTGAATATAAATGAGTTCCGAGCTAGTGAGACAGTCTCCACTGTAAGAGTGATGATCATTAATGTCCTTTCATCTCAGTATGTCCCTTTTCTTAGCATCTGGTTTCGGTTTTAATCATATATAGATTGCTATCTTATCATTTGCTGAGTCATTTTGGCCAAGAAATATTTCAGGATTTTCGAATTTTCTTACTTTACAGGAAGATAAAGCTGAAATCTTTTATAATTCTATAGGCAAGCGACTCAACTATTAGCAAGATTGGCTAATAGTGTGTACTCTTGGGATACTAAAATTTGAATCTCTGGGGGACAAAAAAAGAGAAACTGATCTGATCCATAAACTCTCAGCTGAAAGAGAGTGTATCATCTTCAGCCTCTATCTCATTGGAAGCCTTCTTTGTAGAAGAGAAAAATTACTCAAAAAAAGGACGTGATTTCTAACATCTCAAATGTTCCTTGAACACCAATCACTTTGAAGCTAACATTGAGATGGTGAAGCCACTGAGTTTCATTCCATAGAACATATGTGAGCATGAAATCTAAGATCAAAATCTGATGTTACTTATTGTAGAATAGCTACACTAAAGCAGCAGTTGGTTTGGAATACAGGGACAGTGTCCAAATCTGGCTGAAGCTGTGAATGGGTAACACTGGACAGCCTCCAGCCCTTCCTGATCTGTGGTGCAAGAGGCACAACCTGCCTCAGTTACCATGACCAGGTGGCCTGTGCTGATGGGGTGAGTCTGTCCCTGTCCTGTACAAGCTGATTGCTTTCCTTCAAGCCTGGCAATTCTGTAATTCAAGCCATTCCTACTGTACCAGGACAGACCCTACCCACTGTCTAATATTTCTAATCCTGATTGTGAGTGGCTAGCAAATATCTCCCAGCATGTACTGTGCTCCACACAAAGCTGTCATTTTATTGTTTTTTTCCCAACAAATTTTTACCCTTTCTTATATTCATGTTTTCTCTTTATAATGTTAGATAAATAAGAGTGAGATGCAGTTTTTAGGAGACAGAGCTACTGGGTTAGGACCATGTCCAGGACAGCTTGCTATGGAGTACCTTTTGGTACTTTTTTTTAACAAATCAGATTGTTGTTATGCTTTTCCCTCAAAACCCCTATGGAAACAGAGTGTTGTTGCCAAACCATGATTTTTGTATTGGGCCAGGAAGAACAGTTGGATTTTATCATGGAGTTATTGTACTGTTGAGCTTTCCACAATTACAGAGCATTAGTATGCACATAGGATATGCAAAGCCTTTACAAGCATAAAATATTCAACATTTACTGAAGAAGTCTTTTTATAAATTTAGATACTAATTGGCCAGATATGTTCATGAAAACTAAACAGTGGCAGTAGCCCGATATGTTTCCAATGGATCTCATTAATTAGTATGCTTGAGAAATTCTTTTATTCTTTTAATTTGTATAAGATAGAATGACAGTATCTTTGCTCTGCCAGAGAAGATGTGGCAAGCATGATCTGTTCTAAGAGTTGTTGACTTGCAGTTTCTCAGGTACTTTAGCCATACATTTGCTTAGGAACCTATGTGACCACTTGGGTATGGAATTAGGTGCTTATGTCATCTATTTGCAGTTTAAGTTATGTTTTTCCCTTTTCATTTGTATGTAAAATAGTGCTGAGACTGGTTGTTTAATAGTTTGCCAAGTTTCCAATGTTCTGGCTCTGAATAAGTCTCAGAGAAAATAGGTCCTCCCTGTAGTCATTTTTAAAACATGCAACTAGGAAAACTTAGAAAACATGTACTAGGAAATTAAATGATGGTTTGAGAAATTGGCTTAAATTCAGTCTACAAATTAAATTACATGTTCTATTTAAGTACAAGAAACTCTCATTTTAATAAAACATGAGACACTGATTGTTCACAGGTCAAGACTTCCCAACATAGTTGCTAACCTTGACATCAGTTTTGTATTAAAATCTGTCGGGATCTCAGAGAGAAACCATTGCCATTGTGCACCCTGAGAAAATACTGAACACCAGCACTGCAGACTCTGAGAAAACACAAAATGATCTAGTGATGTGTCCCAAACTCAGCTCCAGTAGAAAAAGATAGATCCATATGGGATTGCAACTACATAATCCACAGCTGAGTTGGCTTTGGTGGCTTTGATAGTTTTTAGTTAGAGTAGAACAACTTTCTCACATTATCTGACACAGATCTAAACCTGTACTGATTTGTTGTGTTTTTTTTAAATCAATATTAAATGCATACCTTCCAAACCTGTCAGACAGAAGAAGATAATATACCACTTGTAAAATATAAACCTTATTTCTTATTCGGTGTCTGCTGGAAAACAAACCAAGCCAAGTAAGACAAGTACTTTGGCCTTTTTTAGTTTTCTCTTTAAGAGTTATAGATGGGATTGTAACTTATCTCAAGTAAAAATATATTTAAGTTAGATAATTTGAGAAGTAAAGGGCTCACCTCAAACCCTACAGCAAACAATTGGAAGAGAGGAGGATATATTTTTCCATGAAAAGGTGCTTCTGAAGGATTGTCTGTTTAAATGAGAATACATCCAAGTGGAAAAACGTATTTTTTGGAATAGCATGTCCTTGTTACACTTGATTGTAAATAACCTGCCAGAAAACACTTTCTACAATAAGCCTGATTAAAAAAGGTGGATTGGGTTCAGCTCAGTGTCTGAGTGGGGTTCCCGCTTTTGATGGTCTTTTAGAAGCCCTGTCTCCTTCACTGTTTTACTGCCATGAACATCATCAAATTAATTTTCTTATTTCATTTACAAGAGTCAGAAAAAGCATAACCTCATTTTCTTTTGGATAGTTTTGCACTTTCTTCTTCAGGGCAATAAACATTTTTGTTGATATTGGCAAGAAAAACATGCTGCAAGTTCTTTTGAATGATTTAATTTTTGTATTTTTCAGGCGGTACGTGCACTAAATGACAGTTAAGGAAAACTTGAAAAAAGGATATTTATTTTTTAAACATGAATAATGAAGCTGTCATATTGAGAGAGAACAAAAATTCTTTATTATAACTTGTATTTATATTACTTAGCAAAAAAAGGCTGAAAGATGATTTCATATGGTTGAAATCATATGTCTGAGAGATCTACAATTCTTTTGAATAAACCAAGAGTCCGGTACAGGAAGAGGGTCAAGGTGTTGGAGGCAAGGAGAGGCAGCACCACAGGTATGAAGAATGCAGTGTCAATGAAGACCAGTGCAAGAAGAGAGCAGCATAAGAATAGGTGTGCAAGCAAATGAGAGCAAAGCCAGGCAGTGAGAAGAGAAACTGTCAAAAATATTCACTTGAGAAAAACTAAAATAATGATACAGTATATTAAAAAGCCTTGTTTCATGCCATAATCCAATGTTCTGTTAATAAAATCAGACAGTGTACTTCTGATTCTTGTTCTGTTGATATCATTCCTATCAATCACGTTTGGTATTAAGAAATTTTATTTTTAAAGAACAGGGAGATTTCAAATATACTGCTAAGAAGTGATTTCCTTCAGTTATAGTTCTGTGAAGGGGAAAAGGTGGGAACATTTAGCAAGTTTTAAGTACCCACCCACTTGTAGGCTTGATACTTGTCCCTTTTCTACTGTCAGGAGGATTTATGTGTGAATAGGATGTAAAAATAAAGAGGAAAAACCTAAATATAATTTGATTTTTAGTTGCTAGAGACTACAGTGGGATCATGTTTTTCTAACCAATGCACATAATATGTATGAATGCAAAATTATGTATAGTGGAATCTAACCTCATACACTGAAGCGGTGTCTGTTGCTTGATACCACAACTGGTGCTTTAGTTTTGAATGTTCATGAGCTACCTGTGAATTGTATACTATTAGTGTTCTGAAAGATAGGAAATGCACATTATGGTGGGTTTGTAGTTTGGTTTGGATTTTTTTATCACAATGTATAGACTCTTCTATATTTACTAAAGAAAATAGTTAAAAACCATTATTTTTACAACAGCACAGATGGTTAATATTTGCAATTATTCATATTTTCTGGTGGTTATATTACATGACCTTCATGTTTATCTGCTCAGTGAAACAAGTTCCCTTAAAACCATCGGCAGTAGTAAAACAGTTTTCTTCTCGTACTTGTCCCATTGAAAGCTCTCAGGTCTTCAATTGGCTTGCTAGCGTGTTAATGAAATCAGGAGTATCAGAAATACAAAATCTATGTGCAAATCACTATTATTTATACCAACACCAGCTCTGAGATGTAATTATATCTGTTCTTCTCAAATGTCAAGCCAGCAGCACTCCTGTTTGGGGAGGATAGCTATATTTTTAATTCCAAAGCAAAACCCAGTGTTCCAGTCAACTGGCTCCCTCCATCCCAAACCTTCCCAGAAGACCCTGTGTAACTCCAGGGTAACAGCAGCACCATGTGCCTTTCCCAGAGCCAGGCACTGAAAACAAAGATTTAGCAGATGGTATAACAGTGCCACCAGGTGATAGAATAAAATGTAGGGTTTGCTGCTAGGCTAATACAGTTCAACAACTATTTGCAGATCAACTCCATTGTAAAGCACAATTTTCCTCCCAAGGCTAGTGTATGTAAATCTTCAGATGTAACTAACATGTTTTTGCTTCAAGTTCCATTATAAAGACAGTGTCTATGCCAGGTTTTATTGATACTTTTTCTTGGGTTGGAGAATGAGGTAGGGGGAAATGGTGGATTGCTTTTGGGATTCTTTGCAATTTTTGTGGGTTTCAGGAAGGTGTGTTTGTATTAGGGCAGAAAGGTCCATCTTTCTGAACTTGTCTACTTCTAATATAGCACAAATAAGAGAAGAATCAGGATAATGTTCTAGCAAATATCAGTCTAATGTTACTTTTATGAAACCCCGAGGCATGACAGATAATTGTATTTCTTGTTTTGATGCCATTTGGAATATAGGTCATTCATAGAATCATAGAGTCATAGCATGTTGAGGGTTGGAAGGGACCTTAAAGGGCATCTAGTCCAAATCCCCCTGCCATGGGCAGGGGCACCTCCCACTAGACCAGGTTGCTCAAGGCTTTATCCAGCCTGGCGTTGAACACCAGCAGTGCTGGGATATCCACAAGCTTCCTGGGCAACCAGTTCCAGTATCTCACCACCCTCACAGTAAAGAATTTCTAACTTAAAATTCCTCTCAATTTGTGTGCATTAATCCTTGTCCTATCACTACAGTTCCTGATGAATAGTCCCTCTCTGGCTTCTCTATAGGCCCCTTCAGATACCGGAAGGCTGCTGTGAGGTCAACCTTCCTTTCTTCAGGCTGAACAGCTCCAGCTTTCTCAGCCTCTCTTCATAGGGAAGATGCTCCAGTCCTTTTATCAACTTCATGGTCCTCCTCTGGACTTGCTCGTACAGTTCCATTCCTTCTTATGTTGAGACGCTAGAACTGTACACAGCACTCCAGGTGGGGTCTCACAAGACCAGAGTAGAGGGGGAGAAGCACCTCCCTTGACCTTGACCATTAAAAGGCCACAGTCCTTTTAATGCAGCCCAGGATACAGTTGACTTTCTGGGCTGTGAGCATAAGCTGCTGGCTCATGTTGAGTTTTTCATCAACCATCATCCCCAAGTCTTTCTGCTCAGCGCTACTTTCTGTCACTTACGTGATTGCCATGACAAAGGTGTAGGACCTTGCACTTCACTTTGTTGACCTGCAAGAGATTTGCATCAGCCTCCCTCTCAAGTGTGTCAAGGTCCCTCTGGATGGCATCCCTTCTCTCCAGCATGTCGACTGCACACAGCTTGGTGTAATCAGCAGACTTACCAAGAGTGCCTTCAATTCCCCTGTCCCTGCCATTGATAAAGATATCGAATAGTTCAGCGTCAAATAATGCTATTGAAGGCAATTTAATTTGTGTGTGATGTTGCTGGAGTGATTGATGTGAAAAAATACCTAGGAATGTGATCTCATTCTAGTGGGGAAATTCATATTAATAAGGTATTTGCAACTCAGAGGAGTTTGTTAGCCAACTAATGTCAGTTGTTTGTTAACATTGTAGACGTGTTAGCATAATAAACCTGTTGTCTTGCAGTCTACCAGGATAGCAAGAAAAAATTGTGTGAATGGAGTCTCTTACAGTATATTCAGGAAGCACTGACAAAGGTAATATATAATAAAGATTTTAAATAATTTCTTCTTTAGCTGTATTCATGTTTGCTAATAAAAACAGTCTTTAGTAAAAGTGTAATTGGATTTCATTGCTTGAAGCAAGCTGCCTCAGATGCATATCCGACTCAGGGAAATGCTGTAAGTTGCTAAGTTAATGGACAGTGGGGGAAACAATGTGCTTTCACTTTAGTACTTGTATTTCCCTCTACAAGAGGAGGTTACTTCCTAGGTTGTAAGGAGAGAGAAATAGAGAACAAGTCTTCCTATTTTTGGAAGTTACATTTCTTGTTCAGGTAAGGGAGGGTAGTTGATGTTTGCCTTTTTCTTTCCTTTTTTTTTTTTCCTTCATCAGCTTTAAATTCCCAGCAAACAATTAATGAAGACTTATGTTTTCTTTCAGTAAGCTTCTATAAACACTCTAATTTGTGTTATAGACTTGAACTTTGTGAGAGTCCTTACATGCCATTCTGATATTTTCTGTGATTTTGGAGTGGATCCTTCTTCCCTTGAAAAAGTGCGATTGAATGCAAGATAAAGACATTATAAAATTTATTGCTTCTCTTAGTTAACACAACTTGATAGGACCATACTTTGTAAAGAGCTCTAGTATTTGTTGGTGGGTAGGGGGTTTAGATGTGTTTTCATCTTGCATTTAAGTGACTTACAAAGAGAATGGTGTTAGTCTGTTCAGGCTGTAATCCAACAAACAGATGTAATCCTGCTACCATCAATACAGCAGGAGCGGGTTCAGCTCAAACTATTCAATACAGATAATTTCTGTTCATTTCAGTATGGTTTAAGGTTTTTTTTTTGAGAAGATTTGTTTCATTGGTGCAAACAGGATCAAGCAATTTGCCACCACCCTTCCTAGCAGAACCCTACCAGAAAGGCTGCTGAAATTTATGAGATTATTTAATTTCTTTAGAAACCAAGAGTCTGTCTTCTAGTTCTGCAATGTTCTACTTTCCAGTTCAAGCGTACTGAACTACTCCCATGAAATTCAAATTCAGTCACTGTGACCATGGGGTAACATAAATAGATAGCTTTCCTCTGTTGTATGAATGCTGGTGCCCTTCATTTTCATAATGCTGACAGTACCAGCAGGTAAATAAGTTTCTTTGCAAGGCATATTATTTGCTCTGCTGTTTTATAGCATTCCTTGTTCCTGATTCTAGCTCATATTTCTGGTTACTGCCTGCAAGCAACTCTACAGATATGTGAGGGCAGACTATCCTAAAAGTAAAATTTCCTGATAAATGGCAGTACTGGCAGCCTGGTGGTTTGCACCAGCTGGAAATCCTAGCAGAAGTCACTGAAGTTGGAAAGAAACCCAGATTCAAGAGGTCACAGACATGCTCTGATACAGACTACATTAGTCTCTTCATAATAAATTATGCATGACACCAGTCAAGTTATTAGTGTTTCTTAATGTCTAGTGATTTAAGAGTTTTTCAAATGCAGCAGATATTTATATGCTGTCATCATTCAGGGGGAGGAGAGGTTAGTGCATTGCACATCCCACAGGGAAATTAGCTGTTAGCCAGTTAACCACTTCAAAGCATCAATGCCTACAAATCTGATTATCAAATTACATTAAATGCCTTCCATTTAGCTCTGTAGAATTTATGCACACACATAATTTAAAAACTACAAGCTTCAAAAAACTTAGGGACAGATACAAATCTGTGTAATTGTTTATGTACAATACAAATATAATCTAAGCTACTATGTTCAGTTGTGATCCCTACGTAAAGGTACAAATCTGCACAAACTGTCAGTGTTCATAAAGTTTAATCTGCATTTGCTTCATCAAAGCTTTATGCAAAATCTGGCGCATGGTTTCTGCATAATGCTATTCAGTAGGCTGAATGGGGTAAGGGAGAAATTTACCTCACCTGCAAAAAGGTGTTGTGCTAGGAATTACTGGGATTCAATTACAAGTATGGAATTATGTTGGCAGCAGGAACAGTCTGTCAGCTTCTTACCTTCCAGGGAGGATGTGTGTATGCACATAGCCTGAGTAAAGTGTGTGGGAGAGAAGGGGATGCAAGTTGCTTGTTTGTTCCTCTACTTCATGTCACAACACACTTGCACCAACAGTGGAATAGTAAATTAGCCCTACTGAGTTAACAGCTTCACAAGTATTGGAATTCCTCTTACAACTTGACTAATTTGCTAACTTAATTGGAAATGTTAAGTTCTGCTTTCTCTGGTTGTTTACCACTGTTGTGCCCAAATGGACCACATCTGCTTTTGAACCCTCCAAATGATGATGATTTTTAATAAACTTGTGCTTTTTAATAATTATTTACTTGGTGTGTTTTGTTAATTTTTCCTTTAAAAAACCTGAATGATACTCATGAAAGAATTCAGCCAAACTACTTTGCGGGATTGAAGCCAGCCAGGGAAGGAGCATTTTGTGCTCTTTGCAGAGCTAAAATGTGGCCCTCTTGGAGGCAACTGACCTCTTTTCAAACAAAATCATGCAGTGAGAGCACCGTGTGGGAAATTCTAATAACTTTGTAATTCTGGATCTGATCATTGAAGTAAAACTTCCAGAGACACAAAAGGGGGTGGAAATTATGTTCTGATTGCTGCTCAAAGTAACCAGCAGCAGCAAAGGAAAGAAACCTCTTCGCTCCAGCTCTGTCTTGCACACGGTTGCACAGCTGTTGTGATTTCACAGCTATCCACCCTGAACCATCTGTAGACATCTGTCCTGTGCCTATGTGTAAACAAATCAAAGAGTTTTTAACTTGTGCTGTGACATTAATGTGGCAGAAAAAATACTTTTTCAAGATATAACTGTGGGTCTTCTGTTACAGCTCCTACTCTAGACTGTCAGTATAAAAGCACAATTTGTGAGACATGAGCTGTGTCTGTCGTGTAAATAAATGATGTGATGTTCATAGCACTGATAACAGGAGTAGTTTGTGTTCATATTTATCTAGACAAGAGATGTGAATGTGAAAAATTGGCTCATTCAAAAAATCAGAAATACTTTTGTATGTTCTGTTCTCAAACCTTAAAGATTTTGATTAAGAACAACTTTATCTCCAAGTATTTACTAATGAGCACATAATGAATTAACTACTTCCCTCATCATATCAAGTTTCTAAATGTTGGACGCTTACTGAAATTTGATAGTGAAGATACCTTGACACTGCTAAGCATGATTTACTTTCTGAGTTACAAATTTTGACCGATTCAAGCTAATTATAAGATAACTTTATTAAGAAGTGACAGTATCTATAATGAACACAGTGTCTTCCCAGTTCCTGTCTTATTTAGTATTTTGAGAGTAATACAAGGTGGTCAAACTCTAAATTACTCTGACATCTGGAAGCCCCATTAGTGAACCTCCAGTTCTTGGTGAATTACAAATGGGACCAGAGACCTAGGTAGTCCCTAGGTCTCAGATTTCCAGTCTGAGAGGCTGCTGAGGAAGGCACGAGGATAAGCAGCACAGAGGAAAGAGTGATCACAGAGGAAAGTGCTGAAACTGGCCCTGTGGGAGCAAGCCGCAGCCCAAGTGCCTGGTCTGAAGACACCTGCCCTGCCTGTAGTTGCCTGAGTTTGTGTATAAAGTGATAAACTGAGCCAAGAGGATCCAGGTGTAGATGTTAAGGTACAAATGGAGCCTGTGCAGAACTGTGTCTCTTTTGCTCCCACATTACCCTTTGCCTCCCTGCCAAAAGCTTTGCCATAGCAGATGAATTTAACAAATCTGCCTGCTTGTGAGGCAAGCAGCAAGCACAGCTCCTCTTGCTGCTCTTGGTATTGCTGTAGGCAGTACAGCAAGAGACTTAGGCAGCAGCCTAGTGCAGATTTGGAAGTGTGCTTAAGGAAGTGCTTCCATGGAGCAGTACTAGAAGAACAGCAAAACTACTGGGGAATTAAAAGTAATTAGTTGAAGCTGGCCTAATTGGCAAATTCAGGACAGAAGCCAATTTCTTCTATCATGGACATATGGAGTCAGGAGACAACATCTTTAATGTATTAGTATTCAGGACTAAGAAGAATGTGTTGTAACAGATACAGGTTTTTAGGATATAGTTTTGCTCATTTTGGTTTACTGATATTTAAAAATGTTAATTAAATAAACAGAACAAACTTAGTCTATTTACCTGCTTAAAATATGGAGTTTCAGAGTCTGGAGTGAGTTGCTACTGAATATATCGAAGTCTCTGAACCTCATTTTCATCTTCTTTTTTTTTTTCCCCAAGCTTACTAAGATCTTTAGTTGGTCTATGAGCCATGAAATGAGCTTTAGCTGATGATTTTGATGTCCTGAAGTTATGGATGTTCATAATTTCTTACACTTTGTTTATTATTTATCTAATGTTTTTGTACTTCACATAAGGGTATTTAAAAATTTTGTTTTTAGTGTTTTATGTTTTATACGGCAGTTTTTGTTTTATATGAGATGGTCTTATTGGTGCATTTGAAAGATCATAAATCGAAAATGTTCCATGTCTGTCCTTCTTTGTAAAAAGACAAACAGCAACTCACCTTACAATCTGGTATATTACAACCATGCATGTTCTCTGGCAAAACTCTTTTTCTTTCGAAATAGTAAAACTGCAGGACCTATGTAGTTTTTGTAGGTGTAATAATAACTCAGTGTTCTGATATTTTTAATTTGCTGTACTTCAGCATTTAACCTTGTTCTTGAGAGGTCAAATGCTTTTCAGTGATTCTGTAGAGAATATAACTAACTTCCCAACTGAACACTGAATATTACATGTAAAAAAAAAAAGAAAGAAAGATACTTAAACTGCTAGGAAAAGTAATATTACACTTATTAAAGCTAATATCTGCAATTCTGCTAGTAAGAGATCGTTGAATTAAGAAGAGGATATCAAGCTGTGTGCTCTGACCCAAAGTCCTTACAGCAGTCACTCCCAAAGGCTGGGGCATTTGCATGTTCCCTAGATAAAGTGTCTTTGCAGCACCCAGCATATTTTGCTATGTCTTTATTCTGCCTTCAGTGCACACAGCTGGGCCTTTAGGGTTCAGATATATATTGAAATGGCTACAAGACCTGCAGACACAACAAACTGGAAATTTATGTGATACAAAATCAGTAGAAATGTGGTGAGAAGGGATCTACAATCTCTAAGCATACAAAAAGAGCTGAATAATGGAAAGATGATTTAAAATAAAAGAAAATGTTAGTTATGTATGTTTTTGCAGCAACTACAAAGATTCCCACTATTTGCAAAAGTGCACAGAACCCTGTTACTCTGCCTCAAAATATTTTTAACCTCTAAAACTAACACAAAAACAGCTCAGAGTTTTATTTGTTTTGTTTATTTGTTTGGGGCTTTTTTCTGATTTCTTTTGTATATTTTAGTCCTACTTTCTCTTTTAATTTTGTGCTCCAAATGAGATCATTCCTGTTAGCCTATGGAGTTCATGTAGGACAGGCAATTGCAGTAGTGAATTGTGGAAACAACTTGAGTGGTGACTGATTCTTCCTGGAATAGCATTTTAAAGGGCACAATATGCTCAGCAAGCTTTCTACTTGACATATGATGTTGATGACTTTCTTAGACATAGGTCAGGCACAAATCCCACTCTTTTGACATGGCACAGCCCTCAAATAGCATTAATGTCATACCTGCAAATATAACGGAGCTAATTTGCTAATAAAAATTGCTAAGGACGTGTATCAACTAGATTAAATTAATAAGATCATTGTCATAGTAGTAGATAATATAATTATTCCTTGATGTGGGTTCTGGGCCTCCAGTTACACAATCAAACTGGCACTTCTCCACAAAGATGTCTTCAGATGGCATTTGCACGCCTACTTCCCTAGCACTGCCTGGTTTCACTCGTTTCTTAGCAGGGCTGTATGAATTGTGTGTCAAGCATAGATTTGGCAGTTCCAGTATGTTTTGGGGAGAGTTTATAAATACAGTGTTGTGCCTAAAATACAATGTTGTGACAGAGTTTTTCTTTTGCTAAGTTTGTTTTACCATGCTAATCATTCAATTTTATATGACATGTTAACTGTATAATAGTTCTGAGGAAGCAATGTTACTACAGTATATTTTAAATAAATGTAGGCTTCTAGAAACATAGTAAATAACTTGTCATTGCTTTTTTTTTTCTTTTAAAATCTGTATGCAATAGTAATATTTTATAATATATAATTACTTACTGGTGATATTTATATGGCTTAGAATATCATAGTTTCACTATGTAGACGTAGAGGTTGAGGGTGCTAATTTTTGACAAGAGGAGAACATATTAAAGAAAATTAGGGAAAAACATGAGTTCATTTGAGTTCTCTCTTTTTTTTTGTTAGGTTGTTTTGTGGGTCTTTTTTATTGTTGTGAATTGATATGTCTTCTGTTCCATTCATAGACTGGGTTGATTTTGAGCTTTCGGAAGATTAGTGAGTATTTACTACTACATTTTAAAGTAAGTTTAGCATTTTCTCTAGGAAATAATACTGGCAAAAGTAGCAAGCTCTGACAGAACAAGGAAAAAAAATAACTTGACCCCAAAAAAATCCAGGGACGGCCTGAATGCGACCTATGATGCAAAGGCACAAAACAGCATTGAATGGAGCTGCTTAGGATGCAGCAGAATCTGGCTGTCATCCATGTCAAGGACAGCCTGGCTCTCATGGACTCATTTGGCATCTGTTTACTTTTCAGTTCTCCCATTTCTGGAAGACTTCATTAGCTTGAACAGAGGTGCACTCAGGTGGCTCTGACCCGTTGGTGAGAGGGCTGACAAAGCCCTCTGCTGCATGCTGAGAAAATTGGTGCAAAACAGTGATTCTGTGAGGCCTAGCAGAGCTAAGAAAATTCCATTGAATTTAGCAGACTACACGGAGCGATTTGTGAGCTGCCTTGGTTGTGCCCTGGGTACAGGTTGTCCACAGACCCTGGAAACAACAGAAGTAGCAGTGCCCTTGAGTCAATGAGCTGTGCTGGCTCATTTGTGAATTTCTTTCAGGCAATTTCAGATGTAGTGGAACCTAATGGATATGCTGACTGCTATTCTCCCTGGATAAATGGAGAACATATTAAAGATTTTTTTTCAAATAAGATAGATGGGCATATTAAAAGTATCACCTTACTTAGGTTTTATCATGTGCAGGATTGCCTAGGGCAGTAGCTTCTATTGTCTTGTTATCTCAGTCTATTGAAGTATTCAGCTGCGGCTTTCCTGTAGCCTGAATGAAGACTGTTAGCATAGCCATTAAGTTTATGAACCGTCATTCCCTAGAGACAAGATCTAATATTGTCTAGAGATCAAAGCCTTGATTGATGGCAGTCATTGACACCATTTCTCGTTAAGATATCTTCATGTCCACACAGTCTATCCAGACCAGCAGGATTAATATCTTTTCAGTTAAACTGTGTGATCCTGCATCTGTGCCACCCCTGGGCTAGGGAGAGAGACGTGAACTGATTCATGAGCAATGCTGAGTTTGTGGCTGGCTTGCACCGGGACTGTCATATGGGGCTTCCCCAACAATGCGAGTATCACTCATTCGGGTTCTGTCCTTGCACTGGTATCAGTCAGGACGCTTTGAAGTCAAGCCTGGTGCCATGCTGTGAAGGAGAGGGTGTCTATGAGTGTGAAATTGACTGAAAGATTCTGCATTGCTTCTTTGCAGTATTTTATACATAAGATACCCATAAGATAAAGGGCTTTCCACTTTTTATAGTCAGAGTGCATAGAGTAAGGTTGTTGCAGTACCATTGACTGGATGTCCCATGTGCCAGGAATGCAACCCTAGTGTTGTGACATCTATTACCGTAAGAAGTTTGTTTGCAATTGAATGTGATTCTTTAATAAGGAAATTTGCTTATTACCTTCTTTAAGGATGGAAGAATTATGTGTTAGGTCTTCTGTTCTTACCTTGCTTTCTATATGATTACACAAGGTTAATTACAAAGATATCTTCATTTCTACAGTGCACTGAAAGCTCATTTTAGCCTTCCTAAGCTTAGGGGTATGGCTTATAATATTAGTAGATGTGCTTGGGATGTGATAAAGGATTTGGGAAAAAAATCCCCAGGCTTTGAGGTAGATGTAAACACAAGTAATGACACAAGGAGCAAAGAAAAAACATGGAAGAGATGAATAGGAAATTATGAACTGACTTGCTTCATACTCCAGGGGCAAGGATGCTTGGGATGAACTGAATCTACATAATCTATTGTTAAAACAGGTTTATATATATTCTTTACATTTTTGGATATGCTTAATAAGAACGTAAGTGGGTTTTTTGTAAACACGCAAAGTTATGTTTTAAATGTCCAATCTCTAAGGTCAAAATCATAAACACAGTTCCTTTATTAAATATGCAGATTGTACCACAGTTTACATGAATCCGTGGTGCATCCGAAGGTGCTGAGGAGTTGGCCAGTTGTAAGGCCTCCCTCTGTCTCTTTGAAAGGTCACGCAAATCAGGGAGTTTCCTGAGGATTGGGAATAAATGTCGCATCCGTCTTCAGAAAGGAGGATCTGGACTAGTCAGGCTCACCTCAGTGGAAGCAGAAGCCATGTGGAGGCCCACAAATGCTGATGTATGATTGGGTACACCCAGCATGGATTTACCAAGGGCAAAAAGTGTCTGAGATACTGAATGCATCCTCTCTTGAGGTGACCGGGTCATTTGATGAAGGTGGACGTTTTGGAGTGATTTCCAGAGGCCACTCCTGACCTAAATTAGACTAGAGAAATCTCTCTAGAGATAGGTGTTTTTGTTTGAAAGAAAATACTAACCTAGCAAACAGGAAAAACTTCTAAAAGAGGAATCAACCAGCTCATTCCAGGAGGTTGGAGTTGCGCAGATGAGATATATGAAGTGTTTGAGTGTTGGTCATTGAGTCCAGACACTTCTTCCATGTCAATTTAGACTGACTCTAAAGAGTACAATATATAATACAAAACCACTAAATCTTTGGGCTTTTTCCTACCTAATCAAATGAGAATCAGAAATATATGTGGAAGAGAATGTTTTGATCCATTTATAATGCATGCAGTCTAGACAACTGCCATTATAAAAGGAGTATATTCCTGCGTTTTTTTTTTTTCTTAACAGAAGAAAAATGTTCCCCTTGGGGCTACATACAAGAGAAACAGGGTAGCACATGCAACTGCCATTGTAATGTCTGTAAATGATATTGGAGTGTAAGTAGGAAATAGATTTTGCCATTCAGCGTAGAGCTAAATGTGAGTGCACATACAAGGGTATGCAGTCTTGTTTGGAAAAAAAAAGAAAAAAAGTAGACTTGTATTTCTTTTTATAGACTTTTACATTTTAAAATATGACTACAAAGTGTAAAAATAATAGTAAAATATGCCAAACATGCTCTATTACTTTCTGGGGACAACTTTTCCATTTTTCAGGTGAGAGATGTAAGTGCTACATGTTACCAGAGCCCTCAGACCAGATTTAAGAGGAATTTAAGACACACAGATACTGTGTTAGGCCTCTGCAAAGGAGTGAATAATTTCTGCTCTCTTTAAAGCTTCAGGTTAAAATCCTGAACCCAGTAAAATTTATAGAAAAAATCTGTTGATTTTACAAAATTAAGATTTCGACTTCAGGGTTTCATCCTGTGCTTATCAAAGTGAATGAGTAATGCCATTGATTAGGGTGAGATCAAGAATGAGTCACTAATGGTAAAATATAGATTATATCCTTTTAGGACTTTTTAGTATCGTTTTCACATGAACTTCAAAGAAATTACGATAAATGTCCAGATAAATAACCTTGATAACATCTAAAGAGAACAGTTTTCTGCCCTCATCAAAGTCTGTGGCAGATAAGACAGATTTATTACTAAGCAGAATGTGTATTTTGAGGGGCTGTTTGGGGTTTTTTGTGTTTGTTTGTTTTGGTTTTTTTTTTCCTTTTTTTTTAATGAGGCAGCAGCTGTTTACTGAAGACTAATTAGAAGAAATTTGTCAGCATTTGTGGATTTGTTCCTTTCATGATTCAGGACACAAGTCTACTTTGTTCTTTCTCTTTTCCTCTCTCTCTTTAATGAAGTGTTTCTTAATAAACTACTAATTGGAATCTTCTGCACTCATATTTGATGACAGTTAATTTGGTATAGAGAGCCCTTCTTTCTGAATCTGTTTCTGTCATGAGTCCATCTTGCAAACAGTTTGGCCAAAAGAGTATGTTTAGATCCACAGTTTATCTTTGCACATGAATGCACATGTGTGTGCCAGGTCAGACCGGGATGAAGGAGCAGTGCAGACACCCAGGAGGCTCTTTACTCTGAGTCCTGGGTGATTGCAGCCTCAGCAGGTTTCCTGCACTGCTGTGATCTCCAGGGGTCTGAAAGTCTCTGCTCCAGAAACTGAGGCTCTGCTGACCTGAAACCTTTTGCTAAGGTGCAGACAGGTTTTATATGTCCATACCAGTGCTTGGAGTTGACTTGCTGTATTTGCACTGATGCTGGAATAATGTATTTCTGCAAGGAGGAATGAAAATGCAGGAAAGAAAAAAGAGCAGGACTGGCTCTTGTTTAGTTGTCCAGTTCAAGTGTTTGGGTTTGCTTACAGCTGGTGTGACTTACCCTTAGGAGTACAAAGAGAAGTAACATATTTTGTATGGAAAAAAAGATCTCTAGCTTTGATTTCATGAGCTGAAACAGTATTTGGATTGTTTACTTGTTGAAGATATTTTTTTATTATTCCTTATTTGCATCCAAGAATAAGTCTGGTTGTGTCAGAGAGATTTGGTTCAATTAAGCAAATAAGCTTTCAGTGTGTTCATTATACTCAGATGCTGATAACTCTGAAATTTTAGTACAACAAGCAGAGAGTGCATACCAGTGGCAACCCATTTATGTGAATGCACACGAAGTTTTTCTCCATATTTTGTACAGGAAGTCCCAATGAACTGTAAGCGCAGGGAGAATGTAATGATTCTTCCACTGTGGTCACCATTCAAATGAAAGGTGAGAGGAGCCTGTCCTTCACTTTGCACTTTGAAAGAGCCAAACACATGGAAACCAGCAACAAGCAAGGTTGAGCATCTGATGTGGGGCTCCCCCTGCTGCCTCCCAGATGGTGGCTCCCTGGGAGCAGCTTCGTGGCTAGAAAGCACTGCTGTTGATTATTTTCCATGAATCAGGTCTTTCATATAAAAATGTAGAAAACAGGAAACTATTTCTTTTTAGTTATGGAACTGTGTTTTCCTGATGGGTTAGTACTATTAGACACCTGACTTAATGCAGATGTCAGTATTTCCATTGGCTGCAGCAACAAAATAAAACTCTCATGTTTATTCCTGCATAATGCAAGACTCATTTTCATGGTAAATAAAATTGGTTTACATTAAGCAGAAAGTTTTATTAATAGTGAACAATTCCTCACTGTGTAAACTCAACCTTTCCTTTTCCTGCTCAACCCCAGCCCTTAATTCATCAAATTAAGACAAATAATTTCTACATTTTACAAAACAGAAAGTGAATTAGGTAACTCTATAGTGTATTGATGCACAGAGTGAAGCTACAAAAGCCATTTCTGCCTTGCTTCCATACTTGTATTTTCATTTTGTGAAGGTAAGAGGTGGGCAGAGGTCTGCTTTATATTGCAAAATGGAAAAAAATCCTAATACAAGCAATCAAATTGCAAATCTAGACAACCCCTTAAACAGTTGCAATTAATGGAAAAAAAAGATAATGGCTCCAGCTGTACAACCTTTACAACTTGAGATTGATAGAAGAAATCCTGGGACTCTGACTGCAAGTCTACCTTGTAAATTGTCAGGAGATTTTCTTGTTTCAGTTCAGTGAATTAAATAGAATGTTTCTGTAATACATTTTCTTGAAAGTATGAACACCAAATACTCATGTAAACCAGGGTCTTCCTCAAAGGATACCTTAATGCACTTTTAATCTTTCTTCATGCTCCCGTACCACTGTCTGTCTTTTTTCAGAGGTGGCCCCAAGTGGTCCCTTAAGCAAGGTCCTGCTCTTGTCTCTTCTCACCATTGCCCTTCATCCCTCCTTTGCCTGTATCCTCAGATGGACTCGATTCCCAGGGGCACATATGTTGTGGCTGCCAACTCAAAGGCAGGAAAGGTGATCCCCCTAAATTTTCTTTTGTGCCTATGCTATCCTTGTGGCAGTCTCGTGTCTGGTTCTTGTCCATTTTCAGGTCAGTCTGCTACAGTTTGCCTCAACTAGGGCCTGTCTGCCAGGTGCCTTTCTCAATTGCAGAGACCCTGGAGCATTAAATGCAGCTCTTGATTGTGGTTTAAGTTGATTATTGCTTATAAAATATTATTCAGAGTGTCATAAGGGTTTCTTTATCACGAATTTAACTTTAGGGAAGTGAAGCATGAGTGATAGATAGAAGTTCAATGTTGATCAGTGAGTCTAGACAAAATATTATGGTTGCTATATTTTAGAGGGAAACTTCTTCTGCAAAGAGGTCCTTAGGAAAATAGGAAGGTATATCCTGCATCACTCAACTCCCTGCTTTCGTGGGTATACTGATTTTGGCTACTGGCTCTAAAAAGCATAGGTGAATGAATTTGGGATTCGCCATCAGTGACATAGGTGAATGCATTAGCAATACTTCTGTAAAATTTCAGTGGTGTTTAATTAAAAGAAATTTGGGCAAGTTCAAGTTAGTGTGTACTGCTGATCTTGTCTCCCTCCTCAGATTCCAGATGGTGGATACTTCTACAGCAAAACAACTGTAGATATAGTTGGCAGCAGGTGGAGTCATAGCAAGTAGCATATGTATCTTCTCAATTTCTCAAATAATGTAGACATATTGCAAAGGACTACCTCAATATCTCTTCAAAACCTCTTCTGCTTCACTGTTACATGCTAGTTGTTGGGCAGTCCCTTTTCTTCAGTGGCTCCAGCCATAGAGCTTACAAGCCCTTCCTCACATCACGTGTATTGAAGTACTCATAGCTTCAATCACTGGTGTCTTCCTTTGGGGACGTGGTGGTGGGGCAGCTCCAGGAGGTGTGGGTGGGGATCCTCACAGGCTTAATGGTGGCTCTGCACGCAGGTAGCCTCCTAGTCACTGTTTCTTGCTGTGAACATTCCCCATATGATCCTTTTGCTTCCTCTTATGTACAACCTGAAATAGCAGCTGATGTGTGTGAATGTTGGGGCTCTCCTGAGGCATGAGAAGGCACTTAGAGCAGGTGACACCATCAGGGGTTCTGCTTAAGGGGTGCTGGTTGCCATCCTCTGCAGCTGTTCCCTGTTATGAGACACCAATAGGGCCAGATTTCTGCCCATGTAGATGACACCAGCTCTTTTTACAGTGAGTTTTTCCATTATCCCTTTGTATTTGTTAATAATTGATGTTTGCCTAATTTAGATTAGACCATTCGATTTCTCACTTATCCTGAATTGTATTAACAGCAGTAGTACTGACGTGCACTGTGGTTAAATCCTGAAGGCATATGAATGCTGAATAAGAATATGATTTCTCTTTCACTTTTCTAGGGTTTGCCCCCTAATAGCATGCTTCTTTCTCTTATGTCCTGCCAGGTTATTCCTGATGCCACTTCCTGACTTGTCTGGTGATTGAGAGTGTACTTCTTTGCTGTAGTTCATTAGAGACATTGTTATTGTAGGAGAATCATGTCCCTCCACATTAGTCATTTGGAACATACTGGAGACACATATGTTTACATGTGCATATATATATATGTACTGCTAGTTACATTTTTGGCTCATATTTTCAAAATCCAGAAAAAATGCGGAAAAAAACCCTGAAAAATAGTGGGTTTTGAAAGGTACAGAGAATAAACCTTTTAAGAAGTTACTACCTTTTTCAATCTGGAAATAAACAGAAGGCGAGGCAACTTACCAGAAAAAGGATATGATCATCTTAAGAAGTGCTTTCAGGTAAGATTGGTTCTGATCAAAAAAGGGCTGAACACTTAAGGATTCAATAAGATTCCTTGCACAGAGATCTCAACAAATTAGAGAGATGAGCAATCACCAACTGTATGAAGTCTAACAAGGGCAAGTGCTGGAATCTGCACCTGGGATGGGGCAACTCTGGCTGTTCATACAGAGTGTGGAATGAGAGGCTAGAGAGCAGTGCTGCAGAAAGGGACCTGGGGGACCTGGTCAATGGCAAGTTGAGTCAGCAAGATGAGTCAGCAGTGCCCTGGCAGCCAGGAGGGACAACTGTGTCCTGGGGGGCATCAGTCAAAGCATCACCAGACAGTCAAGGGAGGGGATAGTCCTGCTCTGCTCTGCACTGGTGGGGCCTCACCTTGAATATTGGGACAGTTTTGGGAACTACAGTGTAAAAAAGACATTAAGCTATTAGACAGCATCCAAAGGAGAGCCAGAGAATAGTGAAGGGTCTGAAGGGGAAGCCTTATGAGGAGCTTCTGAGTTCACTTGACTTGTTCAGCTAGAGAAGAGGAGACTGAAGGGAGACATTGTGGTCTTCAACACCCTCACAAGGGGAAGTGGAAGGGCAAGTACCAGTACTTCAGTCTCATGACCAGTGACAGGGCTCATGGAAATGGCATGAAGCTGAGTCAGGGAAGGTTTAAGTTAAATACTAGGAAAAGATTTTTCATCCACGGGGTAGTTGGCACTGGAATCAGCTCCCCAGAGAAGTGGTCACAACACAAGGCCTGACAGAGTCCAAGAAGCATTTGGACAATGCTGTCAGGCACATGGTGTGACTCTTGGGGATGTCCTGTGCAGTATAATCCTTGTGGGTCCCTTCCAACTCGGGATATTCTATGATTCTATGATTTTATTATCATATATCATTCTTCTAAATTTTTGTATGACAACATCTTTTCCAATGTCTGCTCTCTGCTTCTGGATCACTGTATAAGCTAGTAAATCCTAGTTAGGAATGAGTCTGTTCTGGTGTTGTCTGCTTGCCTCTAGAAAGCAAATTAAGTAAGTGCAGAATCAAGGCAAAGACATGTTTATGGCAAAAATTAGTTCAGCTCAACCATGCAAGAATCTGAGTATAATTCAATACAAATTGGGTCAGTATACAAGTAGGTGACTCTGCAGGTAGTATTCACACACCCGTGTTATAGTGAGCAAGGCACAGGCCACAACTAGAGTCATTTATCATTCAGTCATAAGTGGGCAGAAAAGCTGCACATTTCTCTTAAATTGCAAGGTAGCAGCTGTCTTTAAAATCAAGGATCTTTTTGTCTGAAGGAAGATAATGTTACATGTCTCATTGAAAAGCTGGACTATGCTTTATGGCTATTTTTATATATTATGGTCAATTTTAGTGTTCTACAAAATGTGCCTGAACACACATTATCCTTAAAAAACTGGTAAATCAGTAAAGCAAAAGCAGTTTGCAGCCTGTTCTTCCAAAGAGTTAGGAAGTCTACTGACAGCAATTTTAATGGTCTGTTAATAAAGATCAAACAACATTGTGATGGATTTTTTATTACAGTTTTTTGACTGCTAAAGATAACAGAACATCAGTTTAATACTGATAACTCAATTCTCTGTTTTCTTTTTATTTTTGATCTGGCTCGGAATTTGTTGCATTTCCAAGATACAAAATAAATTCTTTACCAATAACTGTGTATATGTAGAAGAAAATTCATTTTTACCTTGATTCTTACAGAAAGAAAAACTAACTTTGCTGTTAAGTGAAATTGCTTATGAATTCCAAAATATGGTTCCTTCATGTGATTTTAAAAATGAGTATGAAAGTTCTAATTCTTAAAAATAAAAGCCCCCAGTGATTTAAATTTATGTCACAAAAATGCTTTTTACTTTTCTTTGAAATGTATAGTTAGATAAATGTCACACTAACTTCTACAAGGATAATACAAAATCAAGTCAGCTATTTTAGTTGCAGATCTTTGTATGTGCATTCATAGCCTTATGTAAAAATGTTCTGGTGAATTTATTTAGATTGTATGATTAAATAAAAGATGAAACTTTTACCTTGATGTGAAAATGAAAAGCTATTTTCTGATTACCAGAAGTTCCCAGAAGTTTGTTAAAATGTGGAGAGGGAATGGGTGCTGATTAATGAAATAGCAGTTGATTCACTGACATATCTGGTGCAGGAAGGTGTGGGCAGGATGTGTTTTGCCTGTGGCTAGAGCAACCAGAGCCATTGCATGGTGCTTGTGAAATTACTCAGCTCTAAGGAGAGGGAATGAATGTCAGGTTTGGTTTCATTCTTTTGTGTGCATAATTTACCATCTTTCCTCATTTATGGCACAGTGAAGTAGAGACCATGACACTACTTTAGCTTCACAGGGATTTTGCATCAGCCCATGGCCCATATGCTTGGAGTGCCCTACAGACTGATATGCCAAGGTATGAAAATTCCACTGACTGTAGAAGATTTTCTGAAACGTTAAGTCCACTAAAGGATATTGTGATTTTTTTTTGCAAAATTACTTTCCTTGCATGAAGCAAGGGTTGACTTCCATGGTTTCACTTCCATAGGCACCTATATTTGGGGAGAACAGGCTTCTTTGCACATTGCATGCAACCAGGAAATACGTTTGTGATAGATTTAGTTTCTTGTCAAACATATTGCTGTTATTTCCTATCTGCATAAGACATGAAAAACAGATGACAAGAATGACGTTAAGAATATCAAAATGTGACTAGAATATGACCTTGCAAAAGAACTCCATTTAAATGTTCTAGATTGATTAGTTCTGATATAATTGTCAATCAATATTTTCAAACCCCAAAGCATGTGATGTTCGCTGGAACACAGAGCAGAATGCAAAGCAAGACTATTCCCTCTTTTTTTGGTACTTATTCTTTTTTTAAATTGACTTTACTGGATATGCCCTGCCTTTTTAGATAACATTTTGTCTGAGATGAACCACATCTGTATGTTAATGTGTCAGAATTTAGTATGAGTATTAGAAAGACACATTACAAAAAGCAAAGTTCCAACCAGTCTCTTATTCAGGCCATGTGTTCTGAAGACTGTGTTAGGGATCTCTTGTTCAAGTGTCTTGAGCCCATTTGGCGAATCTTGCAGTAAAGGAAATGTTTTCTTGTTTTTAAGCCCACCTTATATGCAGTTCCCTGTTTTGTATATGATTTGTCAGCAATATCAAGATCTTGTCCTCTACAGAACCCAAAAGAAACTTCATGCTTCTGGCAGCAACATTTCCTCCTGTGAGCAGCAATGGAGACATCCAAAGAAAACCATGCTCTGTATTTTTCCATCAGTCTCCAAATGAAGACTGAAGGCAGGGGAAGAAAAGAAAGGAGTCCTCTGATTGTCCTGTTTGGGGTCCCACACAGCCTTACCAAGTATATGTTGCCAATGCAATGCATCTGTCCCAGCTCAGAACCAGGCTCTGCTAGGGCTGGTTTTGAGATAGTCCAGTGCTAACTGAGGAAACTCTTTTGTCTGTGCTGCATACAGTAAAAAACAGAGTCAAAACTGACTCAGTGTGAAAAGTTTAGGCCATTTCAATTTTTTTTCAAGAACCCTCCTACACAAGAAGGTTTGTAAGCCCTGAGAGATCACAGGGTGGGTTATGGTATTTTGTGGGTCACTACATGGGAGAGACCTAAGGCACCCCCATGCAAATTTTTTATCCCAAGTTGCCAGTGAGTATCCAATGCAGAGTACTGCAGGGGGGATCAGTAGTCCTGAGGTCTTAGTGATCCCCTTATGCCTGTTAGGACTTTATTCCAGCACTTTTGAGCGCACCCAAGCTTATGCACCCTGTGAATGCCCAGGGTCTGGGCATGTGGATGAAAATACAGACATGAAAGTGGTCAGAATGGGGAAGCTGGGGATAACTTGGAGACAAACACAATAACAAAAGACAGTTTACAAAGCCAGACAAAATGCGAAGGACAGATACTTATAAATTAAATAATGTCATAAAGGCAGTTTTGTTGATGGTTTTTGGTTTGGTTTTTTGGTTTGTTTCCCCCTCTACCCCCCAAAGAAAACTGGATGAACAGAAAGGATCAGAGCAGTAGCTACTGTGCTCTAGCTGTTCCCAGATGGTGGCTGGCATTTTGGGGACAGTCTCAGCAGGCATACTTCAGACTTGTGGTTTGATTACTACAGACCGGGACTCTTGATGAACCAGCCTTAGAATAGTAGAGGTTCAGCTGACTATAGATGTGATTTAGAATTGAACCCTCTTTTTGTAAAGTGAGTAACACACAATGGTTTTTGGTGTAATTATGATAACCATAGGTTGCTTTGGGATTAGGTTGCTTTGGGATTTTATCTGTTATATAAATCTGTGCAGCTATGAATGAAAAAAATTAAATAGAGAAATGTGAGAAGTGGAAATAATTATTTCCACAGTGCCATATATTACAAGATGAGCAAAACAGTTTAGTTCTCAAAATATTTTATTATTTAATATTTTATTATTAGAATTAGACACAATCTGTTATAGGAAAAAAGATTTAAATATGAATATACATATATAAGTGTATAATAACCTCACCATAAATTATTGTAATATTCAATTATAAGTGACACCTGAAGTGGCAAAGATGATCTTGGTAAAAAGGAGACAACACTGAATGATTATTTGAGGGTTTTTTATTGTAAGCAGCAATGTAAGTAACATTTCTCTTCAATCTTTGTCCTCCTTTCCCAGGAAGAAATGTTTATTTTGTTCCCTAAACAACTTAGATGTACTTCATATGTTTCATTATTTTGTTCTATTCCACTATGTGCAAAATTCCTTTAAAATTATTGTGAAATTTGTATACATTATATTTACTGGACATTTCCAGTCTAGGATAGTATGTGACAGATTGTCTTAGAATTATAGAACCACATAATAGTTTGGGTTGGAGGGGACCTTTAAAGGTCCATGCCCCTTCATGGAGGGGCATCTGACAGCAGGTCTAAGTGTGAGCTTGGTACTGTCTACTAGAAAGAACTGTTTGCAATGACAGCATTTTCAAATGTGAAACCTTAACTGTATGAAAGTATTAATTTGAAACTCTTTTCCTTAATAAGACAGCAAGAGCAAGAAAAATAACTTAATTATATACATTCAGGCAGGTCCAGTGTTCTAATACATAGTTTCAACTTGAATTTTCTTTTTCTCATTCCTCTCTATGTCAAGGTAGTACATTTTTACTGAAGAATTATTAAATTTACCTTCAAAGGATTAAAATATATCTTAGGGTTTATTGAAATTATTTTTTTTAGAAAACACTTTCTCAATCTACTGAATCACCAAGAATGAGGATGTCAGTTTTGTAAATATGAATTAAGGATTACATTGCTACTGGTAACATCACAAATAGCTGCAAACATATAATTTCCCCAGAAAATGTAGTTTTATTTTAATACACAACTAGAATAGTTGTGTTTGGCTTTGAATTCCTTACCTCTATACAGATTTAATATTACAAGTCTCTATTCTTATGGTTTGCATTTTACAACCTTAGGACATTTGGATTTGATCAGAATGTCAACAGTGCCACATTCTGCCACAGAAGGAAGACTAGAGTTGAATTTTAATATTGTAGGCTTTGCTAGCTAATGAAATTGATGCATTTGCTGGAACATATACTTGAGGTTCTCTTGAAATCAAGCTCGCATCTAAAATTTCCAAGACAAGTTGTAATACTTTCATCCAGAAGACCTAAGCTACCATCTGTGAAGCTGAAATGTAGATCTGCAATACACAGACCAAGATCATGTGCAAAATCTGCACATTGGCAAAAACCTGATGAGGGAAATCTGGGGCTGAGGCTGATGGCAAACTAGTGCTCACCTTAGTGGTGAGGGATTCTCATGCAGTTCTTCCACTGCCTGAAGCTTTTGGCTTGTATTTTCATATGGATCCAACATCTGTCCACCTTGTGAATTTAAAAAGTGCTTGGCTTAAACTGACTTTGTTCTGGTGGGCATTCTTTTTAGCATCAATATTGTACCCACAAAAAATTTTCAGTCAAAACTTACAGCTTTCATCCAGAGTACTCAGAAGTCACCATCAGCACCAGAGTTACACCAGCATCACAGTCAGGCTGCTCTTACTGCTTGAGTGTAGGTTCTGTTGCACTGTGCCATGCATTATGGAAGAAGGATTCAGATACCTTTAGGCCATCTGTAATAAAAAGAAGTCATTTAAAATGAATGCAGTCTTCTCCTTCAACACTAACTTGAATTCAGAAGTTGAAAAATTATAAAAAATATTTCTCATTGCTTTTATTTAAGATGATAATTGATAGAGAGGAAGTACAGCTCCTATTTTTAAATGTGCTTTCCTTATGTAGTTCTGCATATCCTTTATCCTCTATTGCTATGATATAATTACAATTTTAAGGAAAAAAAAAAGTCATAGAGAAAACAACTGTATCCTCTTAAATATCCTACCTGAGAACTCATAAAAGTACCTTTTATGAGGTACTTTTCTGGTAAACTGGTGAAGAAGTTTAGCCAGGATTTTAAAAGCTCTAAATGAAGAGAAGCTGTGGACAGTTTCCATAGTCTCTCAAATATAATTTTTCAACTATTGGCAAATATGCCCCCTCTCTAGGTATATAAGTGCAGTGCAAAAATTTAAGGGAAGTAACATCAAAAGGATCACCCGCAAACTCAAACTGCACTGAAGAGTCTCTCTCTCTGGAAGGTAAAATGGATTGGAAGAGAGCAGGGAGAAATCACTACTCTTGTCAAAAGCCCTTTTGACAGTTTAAGTCTTTACTTACTGACAAAATTTTTGGAAGAACATAGCAGGTACAGCTTGGGATTGCAGTTTCTTTATGTACAGTGGTAATTGTCAGGAGACAAAACTTGGAAGACTCTGAAGTTCTCTGTGCAGTGTCTTTCCTCAAGGATCTGCCTCTGATAGACCCAGAGTTTCTGCAGAAACAAACTGAAACCAGAATTTGTAGGGTTCAGATTGGTGCATCCAGATTGAGTCAGAGATGATCTTCAGCTCCTGCCTGTCAATTTGGCAGGAATATTTACCTGCACCCTTTACTAAGAAAATTACAGAGCACTCTTTCTGAAGCACAGTAAATGAGAGCATTATGTCCTTAGAATACACTTACACTTGGATAAGTGATTGCTACCTTAAAGGCAAGTGGAGAACAAATATATAATTTCTGCTCAAGAAAGTGTGGTGGGTTGGGTTTTTTTTGTGTGTACAATGCTGTCTTATATACAAACAGCCTTCATGTTTTACCCTCATCCGTGCCATCATGGAAACTGGTAGGACAAGTCACACAATTGGAATGCTGCAATGGATTGCTATAAGCTCCTCAGAAGGGGAGGCAGTGAGGTAGCCCTATGTGTTAGGGAGTGTTTTGATTTTTTAGAGCTTAATGATACAACAGGGTTGAGTGTTTCTAGCTAAGGATCAGAAGAAAAGCAAACAAGGCAGGTATCATAGTGGGAGTCTGCTACAGACCTCCCAACTAGGATGAAGAGCCAGACAAAATATTCTGTATGTAGCTGGGACAGGTTGCTCATACTTGTTGTNTCTGTATGTAGCTGGGACAGGTTGCTCATCCTTGTTGTCATTGGAGACTTCAACTTATCAGTTGTCTGCTGGAAATACAACATAGAAGAGAGGATACAGTTGGGAGGTGAAGGGTCTGGAGCACAAGTCTTATGAGGAATGGCTGAGGGACCTGGGGTTGTTTAGCCTAAAGGAAAGGAGGCTCAGGGGATATTGCTCTCTACAACTACCTGAGAGGAGGTTGGAGCCAGGTGGGGGTTGATCTCTTTTTACAAGTTACAAGTGACAGGACAAGAGAAAATGACCTCAAGTTGCACCAAGAGAGGCTTAAATTGGACATTCAGAAAAATTTCTTCATCAAAAGGGTTGTCAATCGTTGGAACCAGCTGCCTAGGGAAGTGGTAGAGTCAGCATACCTGGAGGTAAAAAGACGTGCAGATGTGGCACCTAGGGACAGAATTTAGAGGTGGACATGGCAGTGCTGGGTTAACAGTTGGACTCGATGATCTTAAAGGTCTTTTTCAAAGTAGACCATACTATGATCCTGTGATTTTGGGACAGATATCTGATGTAGGCTTTCTTAAAATCATGAACTGGCAATCTCCATGCCATAGCTAAGAGTTCTATGGATTTCTAAGAAATTACTTAAGATTTCATGTTACTAGCTAAAAGAACCTTGTAGCTGTGTTTCTGTGATTCTCACCCTTCACAGCTGGATGAGGACAACATCTGTGCATCAGCTGTTTATACAATGTGAGCAAAAACCTACTGCAAGGAATATATAGCTTTAGAAGTAAATCAGAAAACAGAGAGGGGAAAAATAAAGTATTTTCTAGGTACAGAATGAGACATTTTACATGCATGTGGTCACAGAGGAGGAGTGAAAGGTTGGATTTAAAGCTTCAGTAAGTGTGAAGAATCACACTTCTTAAGCTTCCCACAGAGGTTATGTTATTTGTGAGGACATCCTGACCTGCTTGATACTCCCTGCATGCTGTTTCCTGGAGGTCACCTTCTCTTGTTCAGGGGTTCCATCAAAAACAGAAGTGGGGGAGAAAATGAAGTGCCATCTGTGAATCCTCCACTTGCACTAAGAAAAACCTTTGAGGGGAGCAATAAAATTTACATGGATATGCTTCTTCCCTTCTCTTCTTGTAACTGTGCCCATGCCTCCACTGCCCCCGACAGTATTATGTATGAAATGTGTAGTGTCATGCAATTTTTATGTATAATGAGGGAACTCTAATGGTGGAAGCATAGACTGCTACAGAAAGTAGTCTTTTTATTAGTTCTACTTTTTTTCACCTTAAAACTCTATTTCCAATATTTGTGATTTCAGTGCTGTGTGGATTTTCCATGCCTTGAGGACTTGTTATAGTATCCTTCTTTTTGCCTGCTCACTACTAGCTTTTCTTCGTTCCATATAAATGGAAATTGCTGAGCTGTGGGTTAGAATGGAAAGAAATGCTCTGGAAATGAAGAAGCTAGCTGTACTTTTTGTGCCTTTTAAGGACACAGTTTCTTGTGTTTCAGAGAAGAGGAACCCATGAATAAACAAAAAGGAAGAAACAAAAAAGTAAGACCTCTTGCACTCCAGACTATGACCAATATTAATGTGAACCCAAGGTCCATTGTGTGGCCTGAAGTCTTGACAAACCAATCTGTCACTTCTGTGGCCACACACTTGTATTATTGACTTGCAGAACCCCCAGTAATAAAGGGTTTTGCATAGAAGCCAATAGCAAGGTGCACTTCTGAGCAGATATCTATTGGAACATTCTTTTAAACAAAGTTTGACAAAATGTACTATATTTAGACTTGTACTTTTCCACTGTCAAAATGTTACATCTCAAAACTCTGCAGAATGTCCTCAGGGAGACACACATTTCTGTATTCCATGAGGAGGCAAGAAAAGGTGTGTCTGGCATGAACAAATCTTGTTCAAATGCTTTCTTTACTTCTTCTGCATGCTGGCTTAGCTCTGAAAACAATTAAATAGAGAAAGCTTCCCTTTCAATTTTCTCTTGATTAACCCTCTTCTGTCCAGGGTGCTAGCAGGTTTATTAATGTTCGGAAATAAGATCTTGGAGTGGAACAAGGGAAGCAAATTGCACGACTTGCAATAGCACCACAGGAGTTCTGGTATAAAATGTGATATGCTTTCCAAAAATCTCACTCCCTGCTCTTCAACTAACTCCCATCTTTACCCAGAAACAAAGCTGAGTTAAGAGTGTGACCCAAGTAGCCAGAAGGAATTGCCCCAGAGCATCTCTTCATTTTTGACCATGCCCTTTCACTAGATCCATATGCCTTGGACTTCAGCTGTTTTACCAGTGCCATGAAGTACTTCCGTACTGAAGTGGTATACCTGCATGAGACTGATCTTTGGAGAAGTTTCCAGGGTATGATTTGTAAAGCCAGCATCAGAGATTGTATCTTCTTAGAGGTCATCAATGTAAGACTTGTACCTGTACATATAAGGAATTCATTCAGGGTATGTGAAGCATGATTCTATGTCTTTCTTCAAAAAACTGTATCAGACATGATAAATAACTGCTTTCTTCACTTGTAAATTTTGTCCTGCAGAACAATAGCTGTGGGTTGCAATGGAAGATACAGCCTTAAATGTTCCCGCTCTTTGTCAAACCTTCTTAACAGTATAAGAAAAGGCCATAAGACTCCATTTCTTGTGAGTGGAATAGTTCTTATCTTATTCCCCCAGTATGCATGCTGAAGGATCTAGTACACAGTCCTTCATACTAAAAGTGATCAGGTGAGACCAAGTGTTTAAGAAAACCAGCCTCTAAAGATGCTATGTGATACTAAGTTAATACACAGTTTGGTAAGTGTGTCCTCAATGCAGCTTCAGGCACTTTAAGTGTATCTATATCGTCAGCTGTGTAAAAATATTATTATTATCTCAAACAGTGGTTATGTGGGAAAAGAGACTATTTTCATTAACACAGATATCAGAGATAAGAGAGAGGGAAAAATGAAGCATTTAGCACTGTAACTCTGCAAACAGCTATACTTTTTTCATGACAGGTAACTTAATGTTTTGAGAAAACTGGGTGAGTCAGGCAGTTTATTACTATTTTCTAGTACAGCTGTTTTAATTGACAGCCTTATTTTGAAAGGTAATTTTTTTGAGGGGTTTGTACACTTTCTTTTTAATATTTTGTTTAGTGATTATGCAAAGAATAAGATTTCCAAGTAGACAATTCACAAATTGTTTATTGTCGTATGTGAAAACAGTTTGCCACTTACAGTTTTCTGCTATCTCCTTGCTGTGATATTTTGATCAGTTATTAGAGAAATCAAATGTTTTGTCCCAAGAACTTCAAGAGCTCAGTCTCAACTTGTTCAATGCCTTCTTTTCGTGAAGTGCACCACACTCTCACTACAGAACCAGCCCACTGAATATCTGAAAACTTAATTTAGAGATGTACAATGGCATTAGTTAAAACATTTCATGTGTTTTATATAAGTAAAACCAAGAAAGAGAAAAAAAAGACTTCTGAGGAATGTAAGTTATGTAAGTTACTGAAGTACGACAGAATCAATTACATTCTACTTTACTGTAAGTACTGTGGTTCACAGGATCATTCAACTGCTAACTAATGGAAAGAGAATTTATTTCACTTACTGATAATTGTTCACTGAAATTAATTTCTTTTTTCCCCTCCTAACAACATTATTACTACCTGTAGCAGAGAGTAAATATAAAGAGCAGTATCTCAGGTAAGTTTGGGTGAGATAGCATGTCTTTCAGTATTAAAGAAAGTAAGAAGAATGTCATCTAAAAGTAGTTTGGAGATCATTCCTATGGATGTATTTGCACTTTACCTTAGAGTAATATTTGGATTTCCTTCTTGAAGCATGAGTTACGGAAAACAAAAGGCAAAGATCTGACAAACAAAACACTTTCAGACACTGGCAATCAATCTGAAGATTCTGTTATTAAAGAAATTCAACTCTGCATTGTATATGTAGGTGGAAACACAACATTTTTAAGGACTGCCTTTTGACTCACAGCAGGGCTGACTGGGCAACATGGTTACACTTCCATTGCCACTTCTGCAAGATTCTGTTTGACACTAAGTCTAAGAAGGTATTACGAGAGCAGTGCATTTAAAGTGGAGTGACAAGGAATGTAGTGGTACTAATATATGGCTGCATGAAATTTTTTTGAGAAAAGGATAAAATTAATTTGGGGGGAGGAAAGGACAATATTGCTTGGGAATAAAACAAGCCATAGCTCCTATTTATAAGAATTTTTTATTCTCAAATGATGCAAAATGATTTTGTAAAATGCAAGAGGCATGGCACAAAATTTAGCAAGATTTTCCTCTCTGCAATATGTCATGGCAATCTGCCCTCAAAGATCTAATGACATCTTTCAAAAGACTTGTGTGATTGTGCAAGCTGCACATAATTTGTTCCTTTTTTTTTTTCCTTCAGGGTAATAAAGCTGATATTTGAAGAAGGATCTTACTATAAAATCAAATGCAGAAGCGTTTGAACAGTCAAAACACTTCTGTGGGTATCAAACGTGGGTGATACACTGTGTTTCCCAGGACTGAATGTCACCTCAGTTAACCACCCACTGATGCTGGTTTGTTGACTGAGACACCATTGTCCTGATTCAGACCAGTTTATAAAATGGAAAGACAGCTTCCACATTCAGACCATTTGGTCATGGGTAGCACCTAGTCATGGTGAACGCAGCTCATTACATTGCTCCTGAAATCCATATTTATATTACCACCAGAGGCTTACTCCTCTTTGCTATTTCATTCAGTAAAAATCTTTTCTATGCATCTGCCAAACCACACATCCAGGGCCCTGCAGAACTTAAAAGCTTGTTTTGCAGGCCTATGTGGAGTCCATGGAGGAGGGGTGGGGATTGTTTATGGTACCAGTGAGTCCTTGTGTCATCCAGTCTGAATAACCTGGAAAGTGAATGCTATAGCTAGCTTGTGCTCCATTATGTCATCACACCTATTCAAAGTAACATTACATGTTAAGTCTGTTGAGAAATAGTGAAGTGTACCGTCTAAAAGTTCTGATTGACCTCAACATTTTTCATCACATAAGTAAACACTACAGGCATAAAAAAGCATATAAAATTATACTTTATCTCGTTTTCCACCTGCTGTCTTCAAAATGTAAAGGCAAAACATTATTCTTCACAGAAATTACAGAAATCCCAATACTATTCAGTTTAAAACTTATTATGCATCTCCTTCAAAAGAATAGTGTTTTTCTCTGAGTTACAAAACAAAATACATCTGCTTCTAAAAGAATTATTGCTTGAAATAAAATATTTAATGTCAGAAATGGTGTTTAGTTTTATGTCCTTATGCAAAGAATGCTGAATACAAGTTACATAGTAAAAAGCCTGAAAACCTTATGGTACTAAAGCTAAAAGAATTTTTTAGAGAATACCTTAATTTAAAAATTGCTCATTTCATGTAACTTGCAAATTAAAACGAGTGGTGCGCTTACATTAGAAAAATTATAAATATATTCACTAAGGCTTCTTTGACAGTAGAATTTCATAAAACCAGAGAAAATACAATTCCTTTTAAAAAATGCAAAGTCAAACAGTCAAGTAAAGAAGTATATACAAAACAGGATAATTGTGGAATGTTCTTAATCCAGAGGATATGAGAAGCATGGAGGATACTAATAATGTTAAATATTTTTAGGTGGGTGGACATTATGTGTCTACTAATTCACACCTGCAATGCCTGTATTCATCTTTGAAGCAAAATCATTTCATCAGAAAGTATTTCAGCATCAGGAAGCCAGGACTTCAGTTTGCAGGAATCTGTTTAGATGATGAATTATTTGGGCCACTGGTTTGTTTTGTATCTGTATATTTTGTAGAGCTGAGTACAGTCTCAATGCCAAATAAATCCAAATTGTCTGTCTCCCTTCACTTTTCCTAAAAGTGTTGAAAACCGAAGTCATAATAATGATGATGTTTATTAAAATACTTCACTAATTCTGGTAATTCAATATCTGATTCCTGTGGTCTCCTGTAGGATGTGCTGTCACTCTAGTTGCACTACTGAGCTATCAGAAAGATGCTGTAAAAAAAGCAGCCAGTACCCTCCACATGATCCCACACTGTCTCATCAGCAACAAGGGAGAAACGTAGCAGCAAGAGAGATCAGGTAAAAGGTGGCCTTTTACCAGGTGATACAGCTGGTAGTTGATTCAAACCAGTAGAAAGTAAACAATAGTTCCTAGGCAATTTATCAAATTACTTGAGCAATCAGGACACCAGGGTTTTGAAAGCTTAAATCACAAATGATCATAGCTGTTTGGCACAGTCCTCAGATTTCTCTCCGTTTGGGCACGAAACACAGCTTTTGGGGAAAAAATTGTGGTCATGCTCAAAGTCTCTGTTCTTGGCCAAAGACAGCAAAGTAACAGTTCATAGTGCTTTGTGCTCTGACTATATTTTAAACTTATTTTAGCTCAATCTTGCACCTTTTTTCTAGTAGGAATTTTGTACCTTATTAGAGGACTGACTCTGACATTGTAAGACTTTGGCAAAAAAATCTTGGGTATTTCTGCTGTCTTTTTGTAAAGTATCATTGTGTTTGATAAATCATACATGAGTAGACCCTTATACTTGATGATAAACTGTTTCCAGGTTGATTTTTTTAAAAATGAGATATCCATACTGCGTTAAAGGCTTTTCTCAGTACCTCTTTCTTCTATAGGGCACTTAATCTCTTAATTGTAACAGATCTTTCATTCCCAACAATAATTTTACATGACAGTAAAATAAGAGGTTTAGATTACAAAAAACCCCTAGATATAACCTCTCTTCCTAAAAGCCCTGAATTCTGAATATTCACTTTAATTTTCAAAAACGAAAGAACCCCTTTTCCAATATCTGCACGTGGAGGCTGTAAAACTCCTGTGCCCATTATTTGCTACATGCCCGTTATTTGTTACAGTGTGAAGCAGCATCTGCAGAGTCAGGGCATGAGCAGGCTCCTCTCCCTTCCTGCCAGTGAGCTTGGCAGTGCAGCTGTGCTGGCACAGAAGGATATTTGTGTGCAGAATCTAAACCTGCTGTAGGGTACATTCCCTGCCCTTTCAGGATCACAGTTGGCTTCTCAGCACAGTCTACAATCACTATAAAATACCCAGGATGTTTGACAAAATCTCGTGTGTCCTTCAGTGCTTTCTTTTTTCCACATTTGCCACATTTGTAGAGCACAACTTCCGAGCCCTTAAGGCTTGGACATTTGAGAATGTGTTGACAGTCCATTTGGATTCTTTTCCATAAACACTTGATGTTTCTGTGCCCTCTTTAAATGAAGTTATCAACACTGGCAGTTGGTAAGACTTCCAGTTTTCTAGATAAGACAACTGAGGTTAAGCCACACCAACTTCAAGAGATTAAAAAAAAGAAAAAAAATGAAAGCAAAGTAGCATGCTTCAACATCTAAAGCAATTGAGATGTCTTGTGTCTCTCCGAGACCCTTCTGAGCTTCCTCCATCTGTAGAGGTCACCCCCTTCACACTGCAAGTGACGCACAGAAAGCACTTGTCAAAAGACTTCTCCTGGTTCCAGAGCGAGGGGGACAGGGTGGTGTCATGGCAGTTCTTTACATCAGAATGTCTGGGTGGGATGAGGTAAATGTAATGTTTTACTCATGTCCACCTTAGAGGCCTATTTCCCACAGTGGCAAGCAGCAGCTGGTAATTAGGAAAAAAATACAGAGTGAAAAGACACTGGTGGTATTTCCTCTGAGCTTTAGGCAGTCTGTGACATAGTGTTTCCAGAAACTGGAGTTTGTATTTACATTCATGTGCTTAATGGGTCTTGATGGACTTTCTATGAATTTTTCTAATTACTTTCTGAACCATTCATGGTTTTGGCATATACCACATCCTGTGGTAAGGAATCCTGTGATTCAATTATGTTGTGTAACAAAATGTTTCCTTTTCTTTAAATCATTTTAGAAATTTCATTAAGTGCCCCTACTTATCACAAGAAACAGTGAATAATTTTTTTCTGATCTATTTTCTGCTTACCTACATTTTGTTCTGTTCGCCGCTTTCCTAGAAAGAAGCAGCTTGACAATTTACTCTTCACAGTATGTTTTCTGAGGACATTGCATCTTTTTTGAGTCAGTGTGGCCAGCAGTACAATCTATATTCATTAGAAGAATATAAAGTATAGTATAACTATATTTTTTTCTAATAATTCATACCTATTTTTCCTTTTTGATGTCTGTTGACTGACATTTTCATGTATTTCTTTACTAGATGATAATGGCTCGTTTGATTACCGTCAGTATGCGTATGCATAAATATAGTTATGCACTCAAAGGAAAACTTGTCTTTACTCTGCATTTATCAACAGTGAATTTCACCTGCCATTTTGAATAGGTTTTTGTATTATGAAACAATTTTTAACTTTTTTCAGATTTGACTTTCCCACATAGTTTTGTATCATCAGCAAACCCCATCACCTTCTTATTCTCTCCTTGGCCTAATAATGCTGTAATTTTAAAAGCATACATCTCTGTTGGGCTGCACTGAGTTGTTGGGCTTCCTCTGTTGTGAAATCTGACCTCTTGCTTACTGTACTGTAAAGAATCTTAAATGAGGAGCTTTCTCATTTTCTTTTTAGTAGCTGCTACAGTGCTGTGTTTTGGATTCAGCATAAGAATAATATTGATAACACACTGATGTTTTAGTTGTTGCTGAGCAATGCTTGCCCTGAATCAAGGACCTTTCAGTGTGTCATGCTCTGCCAGCGAGGAGATGCTTTTCAGCTGGGAGGGAACACAGCCGAGACAGCTGATCCGAACTGGCCAAAGAGATATTTCATACATTAGAACATCGTGTCCAGTATATAAACTGGGGGAGTGACCTGAAAGAAAGCTGATCAGTACTTGGGAACGGGCTGGGCATCTGTCAGCAGGTGATGAGCAATTGTACATCACTCGTCTTTCTTGGGTTTCACAGTACTCCCTCCTTCTCCTTTTTATTACTATTAGTAGTATTATCATTATCACTATTATTATTATCTTTTATTTTTTCCCAATTATGAAGCTATTCTTATCTCAACCCACAAATTCTATTTTCTTTTCTTTCCTGATTCTTCTCCCCATCCCATTGGTGTTGAGGGAAAGGGAAAAAGAGAGAGGGGATCCTTTCCTTCTAGTGGTATGGCTGGATGATGCATGTGCCTCAGGGATGGTAGAGACTGTCTTCACCAGTCAATCTCCTCCTCAGTGTCCCTGATATTTTTTAACCTTTCTACCTCCTCTTGCAGCTCTGCCACCAGGCTGAGCAGATCATCCACCTGGTCACAACCCACACAGCTGTCATCTCTACTGCCATCAAGTACAATGCCAGGCTCTGGCACTACCTGCAGCCTGACAACTGGAGAGCTGCATGTTTTCACGGCAGCTCCATTTGTGTTTCCACATCCTTTCTGGTGAGTGCAGAGGACACAGCTCCCTGCCAAGTGGTAACCATCACTGAGCTCCTTCAAAGAGTATGGTGATCACTGACTGAGCTCACCTCTAGAGCTGGTGGGTGACCATGCCAAATGCTGCACCCCACCCTGGGTGATGTGCCTCATACTCCCTGGGGGCTGCTTTAGCACAAGTGGGGGTGCCCACTGACATTCCTGGCCTTGCTTGTTCTCAGTCAGAGCTGCTTCTGAGTCAGAGCTCTACCACTCCCAGCTTGGAATGTCGGGGCCCCTCTCTTGATGCTCTTTTTGAGGTCTTGCTACTTAAGGAACTTTCCCCATGATCCCTCAGAGCAATCCTCAACCCCAAAGCATCTCTGCTGGAGCAGCCTTGAAGTCTTCTTCAGTAGTGTTGAGCTATGAGCCATAACCAAGACAGGGCTTCAGCATCAGATTAGTAGGAACTAAAAAGGCAAGTGCCATGATTATTCAAATAACTGAATTTTTCCTTTGTATTTAATAAGAAAACAAAGCAAGACTAGACAATAGTTTTTTTATCTCTTCTTTTCTCAGCATCACTTTCCATTCACTGAGGTTTCCTGACCTTACTAAGGTTCGTGGCTAAACTAGTATGTTCTATGTATTTTCAACCTGAAAATAGCATAATTCATTAACATTAGGACCTCTAGTTAGAAGAAATAAGCTTTTGACTTCTGAAAAACACAACTGCCTGTTTTCTTGATGTCACTAGGGCTTCACTCTTAACCACTGTCAGTCAAATCACTTACCAATTCCGAGTCTTGATTCTGAGGCACTGGAGTATAAAACCTTGACAGATAACCATTAATTACCTATGAAAAGAACTGTTTCTTTGGGACTTTGTATACAATATATGTACACAGTATTTAATTCTCAAATGAAATATGAGGAAGACAGTAAGACATGCCGTTAGTCACTCTAAATGAAGCCTACAGAGGAGCTCATCTAAACAAATAGAAGGAAATTAATAAGAGGCAAATAGGATCTGTAAAGCTGTGTGTGCACATAGGTTCTCAGTGGTGTGTACAACATTGCAGCTTAATGCAGCTGAACACAAGGAAAACAACATACTGCAAATTATTTCAGGGGAATATTGTGACAGTAATCAAAGACAAGATAGAAAAAAGTGGAGAGAGGCAGGAGTTAAGCTTTTAACTCTTATAGAGAAAACTACTGTCTATAGGATACAGTTTCTTAATCCAGAGATAATACAGTAGTGGACAGCATTCAAATAATTTAGCCAGATAGAAGCAATGTAGTTGATTTTTGAGGATAAATTGTAGTAATTATCCCCAAAAGGACAGAGTGAGTAACCATGCACAAGGTTTCTACATGATATTATGGGAGCAAATGAATCAGGCATATGCTTGTGATGTGGTGCCGGTGGGGGAGGGGAGAGACACCAGATGTTCCTTAAGAAGCAAGATTTAACAAGAAAGAAAAAGCAGAACTTCCTCCTAATAAGATCTACATACTCCTTCTGTGTTTTCATTCAAAAGAAAATTTCAGGAATGTCCTGCACAGATTTAGATGGCTCAGGAAAAGGTATGTACACAAGGCTTTCACAAACTTACTTTACTTGAGGGAAACAACCATAAAAATCAGGTAGCAAAGACTGGAACAGAACTTGGTCTTTTTTTAACTAATCCTTAATCCTAGAATGCACTGCCTAAGCAGGAGCAAGTAAATCAGAAAATCAGTAATTCTTATTAAAATAATAAAATTGCAACCAAAAGGATCAGCTATTGCTGTTAGCCTTATGCTGGCTCATGATAAATTCTGGTGATAATTTGAACCCATTTATCTAAAAAGATATCACTGTACTTCAGATGGCATTCCTACTTAGAACTGGCATTGTGTGTCTGATCATCAGCTATTCATAAGTCTGTGTTTTCCAGGTGTCTAAGAAGAATAATTTACTTCAGCCAGGCTGAAAGCATCCTGTATCTTAGATATCTTCATGTCTAAAGGTTGCAATGAAAATTCATAACCTATAACTACAAGTCATAATGTTTTCTGAATTGGAAACTGATCTGGTGCCAACAAAATATAATGGGAGCGTGTGACAAGCAGTCAATTATTTCTTCAAACTGACAGAACTTGTTCAGGATCTAAAATCACTTTGAAGATTATTAGCATTATTAACAATTAATAAGGATATTATTGTATATATTAATTTGAAGATTATTAACATTATAACATTATTAACATTATAACCCTCCAGACAGGACTGGATTTATAATGTGACTTTTCCTATAAACGTAAGGAAGACAGCTGGTCATGAGGTGGCAAAACATTTTTCATGTTAATGATCCGAATCAATGCTTTTCGTTTGAAATCTGAGTTATGCTATGATTGCTTAAGTCTTCAGAAATTATGTACAACTGGATTAAATTTTAACTGTATCCTACCAAGGGGATATTCTTTTTTATTATGAACCAATCATAATAAATGTAAAAAGGTCTATTGTGAATTGGAATCCAGCTCTATAGTTTTGAGCAAATATCAGCAACCTCCTTACAGGAATACGGTGATAATCATAATTGATAAGCATTTAGTGAGTGTTAAGGAAAGAATAGTTACAGTTACACTGCAAAAAGGAAAAAGAAAAGGATTAAGTCAATACTATTTGCCTATGATTCAAACACCTGATGAATAATCAATTTTCTGAACAGCTTTCATAAGCAATTTTTTATCATTTGCATAATTTATGCCTCTGTGGAGGATGGGATTAGCTAGTAAATACTATGGAGTCATCAGTTACACTGTCGGTGTTTTCCACATTCAGTTTCAATATACGTGATGGAAGAAAAATGTCAGTAAGTTGATGTCACAAAGACCTGTGTCTACTGAAAACTGGCTCTTCTTCAGCAAGTGCTATACCTAGTGAGCATCCTTAGACTGCATGGGTGTCTGTTTGTGCATGAACATGCATTCACACCTCCTGGGGACCAAATTCAATTTCATAAAACTCCCTGAAAGAATGGTTTGTTTATAGTAAGTCACTATTGACTAGATAAGTATGAACTGAAGACTTGGAGGTCATTTTATGTTCATTTGATAAGGTAGTCTATATAGAGAGATGTGTAAGTGCAGTTGAAACTAAAGGTCCACTGTAAATATGGAAAAGTCCCTATGTGATATGCATTTGTTCTCAAGGCCATATTTGAAAACTTCCATGTTGATATCACAAATGCTGACATGTTATTGTAGAATGGATCATTTCTACATTGAATCATAAGAATACTTTGGGAAAATAAGAAAAATACAGATTTCATTTTAGAATATACATTTTTGTAATGCTGTTTCTTTCACTGCTTTTTGAAAAAAGTATTAGCATAAATAAAAGCTGGATAGTGACTACAATTTTATAATTTTTCAGAGAAGATTAATAACTGCAGTCAATAAAGGTTTTTATTTACCTGAATCTCTGAAAATTCAGACCATATGCAGCTGAAATTTGGTACTTCCAAAAATGTCAAAAAATTGTGGCATATTGTTGAAATCTGATAAAATTAGTTTGCAGGATGAGGTTAAGTGGAGTAAAATACCCTCACTTTATATTCACTTTTATTTGGTTTCATATGCTTAGTATGCATTCTTGTAACTATGCTAGGTATTCCAGTACAGAACACTTGTTAATCAAGTAACATTTTCTGTGTGTGTGTTTCAGTGATGTCCTAGATTTGATTGTACTTTTTATTTGTATGGTGTTTCTATCTTTCCTACCTAATTTAGATTATGATATGAAGATTTTTGAAATCTGGCTAGAAAAGCAAAAATTGCTTTCTTCCTCAAAGGTGAAAAGGACTTGTTGGGCTGTCCTAAGTATAAATAGTCTGACTTGGATTAGATGAGATACCAATATAACAAACAAAAAGATAACATTTATGTAACTCCAACCTATATCTGAGGAGACAAAGCACAAACAGGTCAGATGTTGCAGTGGTATCTGACAGGACTGGCTTGAAACTTTTTAGATTTGGTAAGACAAAATCACACTGGGAATGTTACAGTATTTAAATATTATTAAATTAAACATAATGAACAGCACTTAGAACTGCATGTTTTGATGCTTAAATATATTGTAGGCATAAACTGAGATGCCCAAGGTCCAAACGTTCTCCTCAGTGTGGAGAAACCTCATGTGTAGGTATGGTACCCTTATTTTATACAGTTTCTAAAGAAATGAAAAATATATTGAGCCAGACTTGAAATACTAACAAAGCAGGAGTTTGACTCAGTTTTCTACTGAGAAAGCAGCTCTCCTAAAAGAGATGCTGTCACAGCTTCCTGTTTTGCAGTATTATTTCAAGAATAATCATATACATATCATAACCTGTACCTGAAGTATCCCAATCCACAATCAAGGTCTGCCAAATTCCCTTGTTGCTCATGTTCATGTTGATATCTCCCTTCAGTGTGACATTTTCTGCTGAACAGTGAACAGCATCAGTGGTCAAGGTGGAGACTGACCCCCATTTCATGTAATCTTGCAGGGAGATGGTTAGTAAAATTAGAATTACATGCCTACCTGCTATAGTCTGAAATTCCAGGCTTACCATTTCTGAGGCAAGTATGCAGATAGGAGTTTCATTCTTGCTGAGTGTCTAATCTGAAAAAGATGATGTGATCTTGTGAAACCCATGTGAACAGCCACACCTACCTCCCAGATCTCTGTGAAGAACCTGTTTTAAACACACCCATTTACTTAGTGTCACCTACTAATCTCTTTTCAACTTCTCTCAAATTTATAGTGACACCAAATTTCACTTCAGAATAATTTGAACCTACTTAATCACAAAAACAGATCCATGCAAACATTTTTACTTCTAGAATTGTGTACTTCCATACTTCATTATTCAAATTAGTGTTTCCTAGGGAAGTAGGCTTGAGAATGTTTGAGTTCTGCATACCTGAGTTCTGGTCCCTCCTTCAGGGACTGCTCGTGCATTCTGCATTGTATTTAATTTTTACTCAAACAGCATTGGAAACAGACTGCAATCTGTTTTTCTGTGTCTTAAGAGTTTACCCTTTATACAAGGAAGAAAAAAAACCCCAATTCCTGTATTTACATTACTAAAAATAGGTTTCATTAAAAATGAAGACAGACCTTAGGCTTTTATGATGTTCTAATTCAAATTCCTGTTTTTGCCAATCATTATGGGTTTTGCAACCACATAAGTAGTAGGGTCTTGACCAGACATGGCAATTTAGACTACTTAACAAAGGCATACAGCATTAGATGAGAGTCAGTGCCTTCAGAATGACTAACAAAGATTAAATGGGGCATTTGGTTGAAACTGTCAAAATTATATGCTTGCATATAGATTGCTTATATACAAAGGAATGCTGACTAATTTCCAAATGACTGACACCAAGGCTGTCACCGTGGAAAGCATGTACAAGCTTCATTTTTCACAAAATAGAATAGGGATTTTGTGTAACCACCTAGTGTACTTTTGCCTGCAGCTTGGTGATGCTGCAAATTTGGCAAGACAAATTGCGAGAGGCCCATATCCTGTACACCAGGCACGTGAGCTGGCCAAGCCCTGAGGAAGTTGCACAGCATCTGCTGGTGTTTTGCTGAATTAGTTGCTGCAATTTGTACTTATTTTCACAAGCAACAAATCTGTCACCAAAGATATGATATCCTTACCACCTGCTGTATTTTTATCTTATTTTTTTCTCCTTTGAAATATTTTTATATATGTTCAGACCTTGGAAATATTCTTTCCTCATTGTGTCCTTCTCTATTTGACCAAAATGGATCCCTTTTCTCTTTCCCTTGCACCACCCGTTCTTCTAGGATGCAGCTCAATCAGCTCTCTGCCCACTCTGCTTTGGGATTTAGCTACAAGACCAGGCTGTGCAACAGATTAGCATAATGTGTTAATAAATATTACATAATAAATGCAGACATATTCATCTGACATTTCTGTAGCTACTGAATGTGTTTTTGTGTATAATACTGATATGAAGGCATCTCCACTTGTGCCATAGTTTCACTACGATTTTGAGCTAATACACACTGGCACTGAAGACAGAGGCTGCCTGAAAATTCCTCCCTCTCTCCCTCCTTTTCCACTGTCCTAGCCACTTCTACTCTTCCATTGTTTTCATTGTGCTTCCACAGCTCGACCACATCAGGAGATCTAACGGGGGATAATTGTAACCCCAAAACAAAATAATAATAAAGTAAGAAAAAAAAGTTTAGTTAGCTTTTTACTGAACTAAAGGTTACTTTTAAATGGATCAGCTTTACTACACAGTTCTTTCACCTGCCAAATGTCGCAAATGCTTGTGCTTATTCCATAGCATGGAATAGAAACAAGCAATTAAGAGCAGGTAGGTTTTAGTTTTAAGTGATTGAGTTACAGAGATACACCTTTTGACACTGATATGACAGGCCAGAAAATAAACCCAGAAAAGATCTTTGTTGCACATCCAAAGATCAAACATAAATTTATTAGTCCTCCTTAGCAAAATCCTGGTTGTTTCTAGACATTTTGAGGACATAAAGGTAGAATGATTAAGTTTCTGTAAAGGTGTTCAAGACCAATGTAAGTGTAAAAAATCATAAATATTCTAGGACCCACTTACATTTGGTTTGGCTTTATGGCAAAAGGGACACACATTGCTTATGTACATAGTGTTCATGTTGCTCCTACCAATTAAAAAGTTGAGGAATGCTACAAAGATTTTCAGATGGAAATATGGGCTACAATTTTAAGTACCAGTATATTAGATTTTTAAAGTGACGCATGATTAAGTCTGGTCAGTTTTCAGACCAGAGTTCTGTGTCAAAAATCTTGCTACCATGGGTGTGGCACAACTAAGAAGAAATAACATCTTAAAAGTTCACAATAGTACTACTGGATTTTTGTGTTGACAATGCCTACTGAAGAATCATAGAATTGTTTGGGTCAGAAGGGACCTTAAAAACCATCTAGTTCCAACCTCCCTGTCATGATCAGGGACACATTCCAGTAGACACAACCACTAGACTACGTTGCTCAAAGCCCCATCCAACCTGGCCTTGAACACTTCCAGGGATGGGGCATCCACAACTTCTCTAAGTCACCTGTCCCAGTGCCTCACCACCCTCACAGTAAAGAATTTCTTTCTAATATCTAAACTCTTTCAATTTAAAGCCATAAGCCCTCGTCCTATCACTGCAGGAACTTCTAAAAAGTCCCTCTCCAGCTTTCTTGCAGGTCCCCTTTAGCTATTGGAAGGTTTCTCTGTCGCCTCCTGGAGTCTTCTGCAGGCTGAACTCCAACTCTCTGTCTGCATAGGAGAGGTGTTCCATCCCTCTAATTATTTTCATGTCTCTCCTATGGACTGGCTCCAACTGTTCCACGTCCTTCTTATGTTGGGGACTCCAGAGCTGGATGCAGTATTCCAGGTGGGGTCTCCAGGTGAGAGAGCAGAGTAGAGGGGCAGGATCACACCCTTCAGCATGCTGGTCACACTTCTTGATACAGACCAGGACACAGTTTGCTTTCTGGGCTGGAGCCGCATATTGTCAGGTCACGTTGGGGTCTCATCATCCCACCAACCTCCAGGTTCTTCTCCCCAGTGTTGCTCTCTGCTCAGTCTGGTTTTGTTCTTGGGACTACCGTCACCCAGGTATGGGTCCTCACAGTTGGCTCTGTTGAACTTCATGAGGTTCACATGGGCCCACTGCTCAAGGTCCCTTTAGATGGCAAGAAATAATATGGCTCTGACTATATACTTCACAATGTAATAACAATGTAATATTCATAAGTGTGTTACATCAATGCCTTGAAATTTTATCAGTAGTCAATGAATGTCACATATCTTAAAGAGTAATATTACCTTTTCTAAGCACTGATACCTAAATCTTGTTTTTATAGTTAAAACAGTTCAACTGAAGAATTCGTTCTTGCTAAGTAAAACATTGCTAAGCGGATGTTTTTGAGTATAGTCAATGTTTTTCAATACTCTGAAAATCACATTGCAGGAATAAGTGATTTTTTTATACTTCAGTTAGACTATTTGTGAGGAAAACAGATGAAAGCAGCTAAAATATAAAAAATTTATAGTTATCAAAACATTTACCTTGAATACTTCATCAAAATACTGTTTGATTCTGAATTTGTAGCCTCTATCACTGCAATATATAATGAATAAATGCTGCATCATGTTGCAGCAGGGGAGATTTAGTTTGGATATTAAGAAAAATTCCTTCATCAAAAGCGTTGTCAAGCCTTGGAACAGGCTGCCCAGGGAAGTGGTGGAGTCACCATTCCTGCAGGTATTTGAAAGATGTGTAGATATGGCACTTAGGGACATGGTTTAGTGGTGGACTTGGCAGTGCTGGGTTAACAGTGATGATCTAAGGGGTCCCTTCTAACCTAGACAATGTTATGATTCTATAAATATGACCTTGGAAGACAAAAAAAAAACAGAACTACTTAAAACCACAGGGGAAATACGTGCAATCAATACAGTAACAGAGAGGGGGGTGTGTGGCTGCAATACTAGGGGCCAATCCATCTCAAAGTTTCAGAAGTGCTGATCACCACAATTGTAAACTCATTCCTTGTGCAAAGATGTAGTAGATTTTGCCTACAATAGAATCAACAGGGCAAAAGACCAACCATAACTTTTTCATGGCAGAAACACTGTAATGAAATAAAAAGTAATTACAGTGTTTAGGGCAAGACAGAACTGCTAGGCAGAATAGTTTATATAGTAAACATCTAGTGGTACTTAGACCATGCAGTGATTCTGCAGTTCCTGATTTAATCATTAGTCCTGGAACAGACAGATTATACATCCATTTCTACAGACAGCTCTTGGGGGGACAGAGTGGAGCTAATTCTGCTGTAAATTTCTTGTTCTATTTCAGGGAAAAGGTTTCATTTGAAAAAAAAGTCTTGAACATCATTACCTCTTGTGCAGGAACTGATTTACTTAGTAGAAAGGTTGATTTGAGTGTACTGTTTATATCAAGTAACCCTCAGAATTCAGCACTCCAAAATGCTGATGTGAAACTCTGATTTAATTGAGCAGCTGCTGCAAGTGAATAGGAGTTGAAATAGCTCAGCACTTTGTTCCTCTGTTCTGCATGTACACAATAGATTTGGCTCAACAAGAGCATTTTTTATTAAACAATTCCCTAATCTGCAGCTAGATGCAGCATATAATTGCATCATACTCACATTAGAAAATAAGCACTTTAGCTTACAGTTCTGCCTTCTCAAAGTCTACGGCACAGGTATATACCATTATAGGGCTGTTCTTTCAGCCTCGCTACATGCAGAATGCACATCGCAAGGCAGATCTTAATCATGAGATTCAATGTCTTAGGCATTTCTTTTCTGTTAAAAGTCTGGATCATGTTCTAAATGGTTTTAGTTCTTCAAACATTAAAAAGTTCCAAGAATTGTGGGGACAAAGAATGCGAGGGTACAAATGACACCACAAATCAAACGTCTTTTTCAAAAAGAGAGAAAAATTGTATACGGTAAGTTCTGCTGGAAGACTAAAGTGACCTAGTCATTCAAAGGTCAAGTCGGGTCTCAGTGTTGGCAAACACCCAAAGGAGGGCACGGGGACATGGGAGGCTGGCACAGCAAGGACAGTGGCATCCCAGATGGCAGGGACAGTCTCAGAGGGAAGGGTCAAAAGCAGAGCAGCAAAACCACACGAAGTCACAGCTGGTCCTCTTTTACAGTTACGGTGGAAAAACATTTTCATATCCGCGACTGACTCAAGATTTAAAAGTAAGAGATTGCCTTGATTCTTGATTTTCATGCTTGGGAAGGCTGAGACAGGAAAGCTGAAAGTTCATAGAAAGCTTTGCAGCACATGGTTGTAAAGCAGTGAGCTTCCACGAAACATGAACAACGCCCCGAACTGTGGATAAGTCCATAAGGATGGGGCCGGAGGGAAGGAGAGTCCCGGTGTCCCGGCGGCGGCTCCGCTCGGCAGCCCCGGCTCCTCCGCCCGACCCGGCCCGGCCTCGCCC